>APFE030419743.1:46710-61835 GCA_000404065.3 Pinus taeda | reverse complement strand
AATATAAAGCCACAAAAATAATAATAGAGGGATTCTATGTGGCACAGTAATAACAATATGGGGACAATAGGGGCACAACAATATTAATAAGGGGTATAACTACAATAGTAATGGGGTAATCACTGATATTATAGGGACCCAACAACTTACTTGATAGGATGGTCCTTCTCCTTATTGCTTCCTTGATGTTGATGATGATATGGAGACTAGAAAACTTCTTCTTGAAGAGGAGAGTTTTCTTAAATAATGATCCTTAATATCACAGAGAGGGAGATCCTTTGGACCCTCTGATAGTGGTGTCTTTGTTGATGAAGATCAATGATGCATTAGGGGAATTTTTAGGTCTAAAATGGGCCTCCCAATGAAATTATAAAATAATATTGGAAATAATAAAATAAGATTATATTACATCATCAATTTTTGGAGGGAAAAAAGAAAACAAATGTTTTTTCAACTCATATTATCAACTTATCTCCCTACGGATTTACTCAAATTTTGAGCGACAACACTCATTGGATGCATAATTTGATTCCTCATGCAAGGAGTACCCATGTTTCATACTTTTGATGGATCCTGCTATAAGAAAAATGAGAAATACATGAAAAACATGATTGCGATCACATATTTTCATGTATTTCTCATTTTTTGTGTAGCAAGGTCCCTCGAAAGTATGAAAAATGGGTACTCTTTCGATGAGGAATTAAAATTTTCATCCAAAAAATACTCCTGCTCGATTTGAGTAAAAACGTATGGAGATAAGGTGAAAATACGAGTTGAAAAATAGTTTTATTATTTTACTATTTTTAGTTTTTTACTCCAAAAATGATGAATTATCCCCTATGGTTGACATCATCATCTTGAATCCTATTGGTTCTTATAAAGTTTATTTTGGTTGTACATTTTTCTTAGGAGGCCCATTTTAGACCTCAAATTCCCCTAATGACCCTTTGATGATGTCTTGAATGGTAAGGATCTTGCCTCAACGAGAGAGAGATCGCCTTCGAATCTAGATGACAATGCATTTTGATCTATCTTCTTTTGGATGAATAGTATTCAAGACACTTCAACTTCAATGTGATTGAGAGATGATCCCATGAATTCTTCTTTGGTTGACGATGATATGACCTTGATCGTGAAGTTTTTTTCTTGGATAAACAAACTTCAAGATTACATTGATTTATAGATCTCTTCAACTTTGAGTAGATGTATGGTTTTTTTGTTCTTTTCTTGATGATGATCTCAATACTTATTTGTGGACTTCTTCTTTGATCTAGGGTTATGATGCTTCTTTTCTTTGATGACTTCCTTGAGATTTGATCCTTGAGTGTCCCTTGATAAGACACCTTCCTTAACTTTTTCACTTAGCTTTGATGCCATGTTGAGAAATCTAGGGAATCAAGATTAGGTGATTTATCTATTAATGTAACTGTTTTTGAATGATTTTTATGTTGACATTATGACACAGGTTTGGCACTATGACATAGGTGTTGTCCTTGATGGCAACTCAATTAGATGACAGATCACAGTTCAGGCTCTCAAAATAAAAGAAAAAGAGATATACGAAGTTTAACTTAACCAAGTCGCATATACAGGCAGGATCGCCGATCAAAATTCACGTTTGCATATGCACGCACTTTCATGTAAGGAAAAGCATGTACATGTGGGAAAAATTATTTTTAGTCCATGGTATTTGGACCTATGGTTTTGAACCATGGTATCTAGTCCGAAGTGTTGAAACTAGGTATTTGGACCCAAGTATTGGTTCTAAGTGGTTTTGGAACATGGTATTGAGTAAGGCCTAAGACTATAAAAGGGGAAGGAGATCATTAGGCAAATGCATTCACTCAAGGATTGAATATCTTATGAAGAGAAAGATCTAGAATACTGGTCATTGGGTTATGGTGAATGGCTGGATTTGAACCAAGGAGGAACCTGAGCGCTAGAAGAAGGATAAGTTCTATTGATGGGTCAAGATCTTAAGGCTTGAATAGTAGTATCTTTGTGTGCTTTTGATCTGTTATACTTCACACATGAATTTATCTATAAATCTGATAGTCTGGGTATAACTGATGTCTGAATATTTGAAAAGGGAAAATTGTCTTTTATAGATCTGTACACAGGTTCGACACAGCAAAAGCGTGTATACACACTGGTTCAGTGATTCGAAATAGCATATACACTGGTTTGCCTTAATACAGAAGTGTATGCATGTAGGTTCTTCATCTTGAAGTAGCATACGTCTCATAAAATATGTTTTAGCTACTTCTGTTTATTGCTGCAGTATTCAGGGTTCAGGATTGGTTACTATTACTATATTCTGGTTACATCATTCAGAGAAGTGATTGATTGATTCATTTTTAGTTGGTGCAAAGGGGATTGGTTGATGCAGATATATTTGATGTTTGATTGATGTTACTTATGGATCCAGTCTGAAAATTTATGAAACATGGTCCCTGGAAGAAAAGAGAAGGTTGTAGCCTTCTGTAGGTCAACACCTACGTACTAGTACATCAGCTAGTACAAGAGCTAAGGGGATTGTAGCTCCCTTCTAGGAGAAGTTGGAGAATGAGAGAAGGTTGTAACCTTCTACAGGTAGAAGCCTGCGTACTAGTATAAGACTGCACCAGTACAGAAATATTGTAAAAATAAGTTTCTTATTAACAAGAAGATAGAGAAGCATTGCAATAGGTGGTTTTCACCCACATTGGGTTTCCACCTTATATCTTGTGTTCATATGTGTGATGATCTGTTCTATTTACTGCACCTGTTTACTGTCCTTATGGTTAATGAAGTTCTAATGCATTGATTAAAGATCAAATAGATTAATTAAATCTTAAGTTTACTGAATATATGCTAGTTGTTGTAGACACAGTTGCGTGTATATGCTGGTTTCCATATCTGAAGTAATGTATATCTAAGTTTGAAAATGAAAAATTATTTGACTTTGATAAACTGATCACACCCCCCCCCCCCCAAGTATTATTTCCAACATTACTTATATAGATTAGGATCTTATTTTAGTTAGATAATATACTGTTCTTATTCATCAAATAACTACCAAAGTATGAACAATAAAGAGAAAAGAGACACATAATGTAGGCTATCATCTAGGGCCAAAACCTCTCCCACTTGAGAGGAAAAACAAAACAAAATCATCTTCTTATAAATAATCCAATTGACGAATACCAGGACCAAGACCCTTGACCTATTTTCCACTCCAATATCAAGATACAAAACTTCCTTAATGAGATCATTGGTCAACTATAGTCAACCTCCTACTCCTTCCTCCTTCTCAGCTTCTCTTCAACTTCAGTTTCCTTCTGCTTCAGACCTACAACTTTCTCAACTTCCTTGGAAACCCTAACTGTAGCACATAAGAGAGATATATGGTGAATTAACCCCTTAATATTCTTTGCTTGGACAGAATGACCTTCTCCTCCAACTCGGCTAGATGAATTGACTTATATTCTTCTTGAATCAACTTCTATCAGAGGAAAACATAATTTGACCTTTTTTGCAGCAATAATAGTTCTCTCCTTCACACATGTGAGTGGAGATCAACACTAAAACACTCCAAATACACTCCCAAAGAATTTTTTCTTCTTCCTTCTCTCTTCACTGATGATTAGGCTTCTTCCATGTGACCTTCACACCTCTGATTTCAGACTTGAAATTGACCAAAATTTTTCCTTTGAAATGAGGCTGAGCTTCCCTACTTATGGTTGTTGGAGCCTCCATTATAAGATGACTTGAGAGAGGGTGAGCTAACATGTCTATTTGAGAGACATTATTATTCTTCTTGAAGGCGACTTGAAGGAGTCATGTTTTCTTGGCCTTGGAGGGCCTTCCTATATATTTAATGACTCATACAAAAATGTAACATGCCTAATAAGGGTCATTCATACATGACATTGACTCAATTTGACTCTTATGACTAGACAACAACCTAAAGGTTCACAATGGAAAAATTAACTAAAATAAAATTCCTTGATCGTGAAACCCAAGATTCAAGTACTTGTAAAAATAATTTTACTTTCTTCTTTTTCATCACTTACATAAAATCACAATTACATATGTCATTGTGAAGATCGAACCTAGTTACACTTTTCAACAAAAGAAACCGTTACTTTTGATATGCATTCCAAATATAAAAGACTAGAATTTTTCAATTGTTGATGTAACTAAAAAAATATTATACCTATGATCTACAAGATGTTAATTGTTGTATTTTCTTCAACTTGTTTCCAAATAATGTGTTATGATGCCTTCCATCCTTTCCTCTTAGTAGGAGCACCCTGTATGTATACAGCTACAATAGAGATTTTCCCATTCAACTCTGTGGCCCCAGATCAAATTTTCCTTTTCACACATGCGAGTTCAGACCCTGTAATTTAAGACTTCTTTGAACCACTTTCACGAACCAATATTAGAATTATGTGTGACAAACAAAATAAGAGAGAAGAAAGAGATGCTTGATGATGATGTCCAAATGAGGGTCACTTGACTTATATTTATATGCTTCCAAGGGTTGCTAATTTCTCTTTAAAGCCGACCTAAAATTTTGTGCACATTTGGGTTTCCATATTAAAAATACATTTTTTCTTAAACCAAATGAAATTATTCCAAGGGCTAGGAGGGGTATTTCTTGATGAGGAAGATTTTCCAAAGGAGGGAATTTGTCCTTGAGTTGCCAAATTAACACTCCCTCTCAGCTAGGGAGAAATTACTTGCCACAACATGTATCCCATCTCAAATATCAAATCAAATATCATCTCAGCTCATCTCTGGTCATATGTCGAACACTCTCGAATTTAAAATAAGAATAATTTGACATCAGAGGGGAGCTAAAGATACCAAACTCTATCTATTAATCATGGAAGGGGAGTTCCAACTCAACCCACATCATAGGGGAGTCCATCTCAACCCACTATCCAAAGATAATAGGCAAGATATAACTTACTATGAGATAAGGATCACAACTATCTTATTGTTTACTAATATTCCCATCAGGACCCTCCATCTGAGAAATTTCGAGGTCTAAAATTGGCTTCCTAAGGAATATATAAAATAATAGTGGAAATAATAAAATAAGATTAGATTACCTCATCAAGTTTTAGAGGGAAAAAAGAAAAAAATACTTTCTCAAACCATGTTTTCAACTTATCTCCCTATAGTTTTACTCAAATTTCAAGCAGGAGCACTCGTTGGATAAATAGTTTGATTTTCCATCCAAGGAGTTCTCATGTTGCATACTTTCGATGGAGCCTACTACATGAAAAAATGTGAAATACATGAAAAAATGTAATTGCAATCACATTTTTTCATTTATTTCACATTTTTCATGTAGTAGGGTCCATCAAAAGTATGAAACATGGGTACTCCTTGGATGAAAATTAAATTTTGTATCCAACAAGTTCTCTTGCTTGAAATTTGAGTATAATCGTAGGGAGATAATTTAAAAATATGAGTTGAAAATGTAGTTTTTTATTTTTTATTTTTTTATTTTGTTACCTTTTACATCAAAAGTTGTGAATCATCCCCCATGACTGACATCATCATATTGAATCCTATTAATGTTGACTTTTGTTGTACATTGTTGTTTTTAGGCCCATTTTTGACCTCAGAATTTCTCTAATGAAGAGTCTAGTGGTAGTACTCTTTCATCTACTACCTTGGGAGGAGATACACACTTACCCTACAAGTAAAGGATTAGAAACAACCCAAAGCACTTGGGGGAGATACACACTTACCTTGCAAGGTAAGGATTAGACACACCCAATTCATATTCTCAACTTATTGGCTAGATGGGGAGGAACAATCCCAACAAGCCCAACTTGTGGGTAGGATGCATACTGGGGTATACTCGACAGAGGGAGATACACACTTACCATGAGTTAAGGATCAGGCAAGCCTTGAGATGAAAATAAGCGAGATACACACTTACCATGAGGTAAGGATAGAAAAACACCTATTGTCCATGAGTTCCCTCAACCCCAAGAGTTCTTTGACTCAATTCCTCACCCTAGGATCTTAGATAGGGGGGAAGAGAATTGCTTAGTGTCCTCGATTATTTGGGACCCTTAAATAGGTGGGTCACATCCATCAGTCCAAGCTGCTCTCTAAAGACTAAGAATTTTCCTTTCAAAAAAGCCTTGGTGTGTATGTCAACAATCTTCTCATAAGTTGAAATATGAAGTCTCACATCTCCTCTCTACACCATGGCACATATGTAATGATATCTAATCTCAACATTCACGGACTTGTCATGAAACACAAGATTCTCTACTAATCAGATTCCACTCTTGTTGTCACAATATATCACTGTCCTATCTAGGATCTACTCAAACAAATCTCCAAAGAGTTTCCTCAACCAAATTGCCTCAAAGCTAGCCATGCTAGCAACAATATACTCTACCTCTGTCATACTCAAAGCCACATACTTTTGTTTCTTGCTCATCCAATATATCATGGAAGATCCCAAGCTAAAGCAACACTTAGATGTGCTCTTCCCTTCAACAATGTTTCCAACCTAGTCAACATTAGTGTATCCATGAAATATTACATATATGGAAGTATATCTCAAACCAAGATTGATTGTCCCATGCAAATTGGAAGAAAACCAATGTGCATGAAGGGGCTTAGTCATGAATTGAATCAAAGTGTTCACTGTAAAGCATGTATCCATGTAGGTGTTCACAAGGAACATCAATGCCCCAATCAATTGTTGGTACTTAGATGGGTCCCACAAGTTAGGGCCAACAATGTATCCACCTAACTTCTTGAAATTCGTCTCCTTTAGTGTGGCTAGGGACTTGCATTCAGTCATTCCAAATATTTCCAATAACTTCACAATATACTATTAAAAATATGAAATTGTGGTCAAATTACACTTTGGAAAGTTCACTTTATGGAGATAATAATTTCATTGAATTCCTCTTTTCGACAGGATCAAAATTGACCTAAGGATCACTCAAAACAAATAAGGGAAAGTGTACTTATGAAGAAAATCCCACACGTGCAAATTTGTTAAGGTTGACTCTAAAGCAAAGTGGACCACCTTGGAAGACTATAAATACAAGTGACCTCTACCTCATTTAGACACTATGATGAGATACTCTTTTATATTGGTTTTCTTCTCGCACAGGTCTGAGGTTGTTTGCAAAGGAATATGTTCGCTCTGAGGTGAAACTGCATGGTTTGAAACTCATGTCTCTGATTTAGGGGCTTAGGGCTCAACCATAGGAATGACACAAGAACAATTCAATCATAGTTGCTTGCACAGAAGCTCATCTGTGCGACTAGAGCCTTCTAGTCGCATGGACAATTCTCCATCCATGTGACTGGGAGTTATGGTTTTTGAAGTCCAGATCTGACCCCAGTCACTTGCATGTCGGGCTAAGGGAGCGACTGAGAAGATATATTCACTCATATAACTCCTTCTCCATGCAACCAAGACCTAAATATGAAATCCTAGTCTTCCACAGTCTTCTCTTGTTGAATTTAGAGTCCAGCAGTTGACCACAAACAATGAAAATTCATTACAATTTTTAGAATCAGGGTTTTGAGTACAAGCATTATTAGGTTCAATTCATGTATGTTGTAGTTGTTTTGTTGCATAGTTGCATAGATAAATATATGGATTATTATACTCTCTTTTCCTGAATCATTTGATGACAATATAATAAGAAGAATAACTTGAAAGGGTTTTCCCCATAGTGGGTTTTTCCTTGGTCTCCGACCAATCTTGGTGTCTCTATGTGTGAATGATTTTCTTCTATTGTTCCTTTTTGTTCCACTACATTGATGATGATGATATTTTTCTTTCTACATAGTGGCATATGTTGCTGAATAATGATGTAAATTTGAATAACGTTATGATGTTATGGGGTGAAATTAATGTGTTAATGAAGAAACGTAATTATCAAAGAAAAGAACAATATAACCATATGAAAAATTAACACATACTTTCCTTGAGAAAGGAGAATCTCTCTAGATTTATTCCAAAGCTCTAGAGCCAAAAAGTAATGCATCATACCAATATCCTCCATTTCGAATTCAGATGCTAAATACCTCTTACATTCTATCATCAGAGGATCACTACCTATCAAGAATAGATCGCCAACATATAAAACCAAAATCAAAGGCATACCTTGGACCACTTGGAAGTACAGGTTTAGATCAACACTACTTCTTGTGAATCCAAGCTTCATGAGATAACTATCAGTATCGGCATAGAAAGATCAGGGAGCTTGCTTCAAACCATATAATTCTTTCTTCAACCTGCAAGCGTTAGTATTCCTGTCCTTCACTTCAAATCCATGAGTTTTCTCAGTATATACTTCTTCCTATAGTATTCCATGAAGAAATGTTGTCTTTACATCCATCTGGTGAAGTGTCCATCTTTGGTCAGTAGCAAGGGAAATAATCAATCTAATAGTAGTGTAGCAGGAAATGAGAGCAAATATATCGTCATAGTCTTCTCCCTTTTTCTAGGGGAAACCTTAATCCACAAACCTTGCTTTGTACTTCTCAATGCTTCCATTAGCTCCATGTTTGATCTTGTATATCCATTTTGAAGTTACGACAAACTTTACCTTAGGTCTCGACACAACATCCCATACATCATTCTTCATAATCGATTCATATCCTTCGACCATGGAATCCTTATAAACTTGTTCTTAAATAAATTATTGAAATGTAGAAGGATGAACCTATATCATGGTTCTCATAGCTGCAATATATCCTTGATATTAGCATGGCTTCTTGCTTTCTCTAAAGGTCCTTTTGGAAAGAAAATATTTCTCAACATCTTGTAAAGTATCACAAAACCATAATAGTCTCTTCCTGGCAGGGGGATCACTTGGAGGAAGATCCAAGGGGTCCATAGGATCCATATGATCATCAGCTATGTCCTTCTCATATTCAAGTACAAACAATCCTTCTAGTATGTCATAATCATCTTTATTCACAGCAGGAGGAAGGTCCCTTGCTTTTCCAAGAGTGGCATATTCATCGAAAGTTACATCCCTGTGAAAATGGATCTTCCTTTTCATGATGTGTATATTCTAAATGCTTTAAAATTTTCACAATAACCAACAAACATACCTTTATTTTTGGTGGCTTCCAGCTCGTTCCTCTTGTCCTTCGGAAAATGAAAGCACACGAGGAAAAAAAATATCATGAGATGTTCAATGTTGAGCTTCACACCTATGAATACTTCTTTGGGAGTCTTTTTTCCCAATGTTTGACGAGGAACATTGTTTTGAAAATATAATGCTATATTTGTAGCTTCTCACCAGAGGAATTTAGACAACTTTTGATCATGTAGCATAGCTTAAACAACTTATACGATGGGCCTATTATTTCTTTCCACCACTCCATTTTATTCGAGGTTGTAAGGTACAATATTTTACTTCTTTATTCCAGCTTGCTTGCAAAATTTAATGTACTCATTTGAAATGTACTCTCCACCATTGTTGAATCAAAAGACTTTGATCTTCTTCTCTTTTTAATTTTCTATCAGTGCCTTGAAGTCCTTGAACATATCAAAAGCATCATCGTTGTGCTTTAAGTAGTATATCCATGTCTTCTTGGAGAAGTCATTAATGAAGATTATGTAGTAGAGATGTCCAACAATAGAGTGCGCATGCATGGGGGTCCTGTTGTGGCCAGCAATAACCCCCCTTTTTTATTTAGTATTAGTAATAAAACTAAATAAATGGGGACGCTTCTAAAATATATATATCTATATATATAATAATATATATATCTATATATATAATAATAATAATAATAATAATAATAATAACACTTATATTTCCCTTTGAATAAAACACAACATCATAAACTTAGGAAAACACCCATAAAGCCTAAAAAACTTAAGTTTTATGATTAGTTCTGAATAAAATTGTTCTCTGAAAAATAAAACATCGCATCGCAAAGGGTAATGGAGGACATCATATAAACAAGCTTTTGAAATTGTGAAAACGCGATGCAGGATTGCACGCCTTAAAGACTCATCGCACATCGCAGATTTCACATGCCGCAAGTAGCACTTACCATGAAATATCCCAATCCGACGATATGCGATAACGCATCTCACAAATCGCATCTCGCAGCCACCTAACAAAATAAATGATTGATAACAAAATGGAAAAATGATTATGCGATCTGCGATATTGCGAAGCAAATCGCAAAATTTCTTTATCGATTGACAAGGCTCATTATTCAATAAAGTATTTCTCGTAATCTGATACCAAGTTATGGGCATTAATGTCAATTTAGTGGTTAGTTGATGGTCATTTACGAGATAAGATTTAGATCTGATCGAAAGGTTGTTTCACGTAAGGTGATATATTTGATATGATTTTAGAATTAAGGAGCTTTACCATCACCTTATCTCTTACCATTATTCTTTCCTTACTTGTAAACTTGCAAGAGTAGCAGGCAAAATAATATATGCAACAATGTTTAGAGTGTAATGGGAAAGAAGGGAAAAGCTCCGGTTGCTGAGGACAAAGAGATGACGTCCTTATTCATAGACACCACCTGTACCAAGGATGCTAGCATAACCACTGGGGAAGGCATGTATAGTCTGCTCGAAGAAGAAAACCCCCAAGTCAAGGAAGTTAAAGCAACAAAAGACTCATGTGGTTCATCTAAGGCATCAATTATTGAACTTGCATGTTCATTCTTGCACTGATTAGTGGTAAGACCTAAGATACTTCCATACATAGACATGGTCAAGTGGGTACTAGATAGTGCTGATATAACAGACAGACAATTCAAGTCTCGGAGCCAAGATCTCATTGGGTCATTCACTCCACAAGATTTAAGGCTTATGTATCATCTACCAAAACCACAGGTAAGCTACAACAAGTAGTTCGTGGAGAAGTTTGCCAAAGAAAATGAAGATTTGGCGGAGTGCACCAAGCACTGTACGGCAAGGGAAGAACCATTAAAAAAGGACAAAAATGACATGTACATTACTGGTTCCCTCTCCTCCCCATATTGATTTTCTACTACTATGCTATGTAGGCTATTTGGAAGGCCCGAAATCAACAAGTTTTCATTTGAGTGGCTACCCCTATTAGATGCAGCCAATAACATCACTATTATGGATTGGGCTCAAATATTGTCTGATCTTTTAGCCTCGACTATTTGGAGCTACCGGTCTAAGCAAACTCCCTCTCAAAGGATTTACCCTCCTTTATTTTTAGCTTCTTATGTTATGGATGAAATCTGTTTCATTTCTAGATTTTCTTTAATGGGTTGGAAGTGGACTACACAGAATCCCTTGCCCATTCACATTTATCATAAGGAATTGTGGGATTCCAAGTTTATTCCGTATTTTTACAAAATTTGTCATGGAATTATGTTACCTCTTTACAAAATGTTGTATAATAGGGACGCCCCATGATTTTCCCCTGAAGCGGAAGTTGATATTCTCCCTGTTAGAAGATGGTTTGGGCAAGCGTTTTTCACCTATGTTAGAGTATTTGGAAGTATTGCTTCCCCTCATGTGCTACCCTTATATGTTCTTGATAAGTTATTGGCTCGAGAAATTTCCTACCAGACCTGCGGGCTGGGAGGAATGAGCAAAGAGTTGAAAGACAAGAAGAAGGCCACCTGGCTGCAATTTCCTATGGCCCGTGGGGCCCTTTCACTATTTGATTTAGGTCATGCATTCAAAGAAGTAGACAATATGCTGAGTCTACAATTGTTCAAGTTTCCAGGAAGACAATTCAACCCCTCTGATGTCATTAATAATTTTAGTACTGCTGTCAAGATAAAAGTATTTTCTAAAGAAGATGATCTTTTGATGATATATTCCAACAAAAAAACACACTGAAAGAAGTTTTGCATATGGCTAGAATTTAATTTCCTCCAGCAGAATTCCAAGAATTCAAACTATACAGAGAAAGGAGACTAGCGAACATCCCCTTGGATAAGTTGCACTTAGAACCAATAAGGGAGCCAACTCCCAGTATTAGTTTAAGTGGAAGCCTGGGTATAGATAAGTCCAAATCTAAGTTTGGGAAAGAATGACCAAAATTCTCTAAACGGTTCGAGAGTGACCATAATAAAAGTGAAGGGTCAGTTAGAGATACTACCCAGTCTAAAGAGCACCAAGAGCAACATGTCTTGACTAAACCATAGGTAAAGGTTCCCCCTCCCCTCATCTAGCCACCAAAGCCAGTAAGAACTGAGCTAGACAAAGAGTGGGAAACATTCAATGAATTGATTAATATTGAGGAGCATAACACAAAGACACCTGAGAATACAGTACAGACAACGACATATATGGTCATTGGAACAATCAACAATTCTCTAGAAATGGAGCATATTCCCATTACCCCATCATATAAAATCATGCTCAAGATAGAGGAGATTCCTCATCTAGATGTTTATAGTCCACAACACAAGGCAATTGTAAGAAGACAAAGAAAGAAAAGGAAATTGGACAATGTTCTCTCACTTGAGGCAGAGTAGCTAGATGTCCTTTGGCGATACGTTACCACTGACCCTACTGAAAATTTGACTAAGTTATCCCAGATCGCAGGAGTCTATGCTTCTTCTACCATTGATAAAGCGTTCGAAGTACAACAATTACTTAAGGACAGAGAGGAACAAATCCAAGTTTTGCAACAACAACTACAACAAGCTAGTTCCAACCACGAAGCAAAGAAAAAATTAGAAAAATTACAACAGGATTTTCAACAGAGGCAGCTGGGGTATCAGAGAAATTTGGCCGAAAAGGAAAATCAATTATAGACTACGCTAGAATTGCATAGAGATGACCCAAAAATTACAAAATTTGTCTGAGAAGCCCTTGCCTTAAACGACCAACTCTTGCAATAGCAAGAGGAATTATGCTAAAGAATATCGCAATGGAATTCACATTGTGAGATGAATGATAAAATTACAAATCAAGTCGTGGAATTGCAACTCAACTATGATTTAATTGATAAAAGGATTTCTGATTATTCGAAATGGTAGGAATCAGAGGAAGGAAAGAAAACAGGCACGCTCAAAATGAATGAAGCCCACAAAGAAATGTTGTTTCATAAGTGGGATGCACATATTAAAAAGGCAGAACAAGTAGCGGAAGAAGTAGCGACAATAGCAAATAACATCATTGATTGTGTCAATGAAAACCTGCACAGAGAAAAGCTCATATCAGAGACCGCTTCGGGATTTCTCCCAAAGGTACAGCAACTGCGGACAAGCTGGAGATAAAAAGCCGAGGAAAGGGTAGAGTCCATCAAGAAGTTAACCACGTTGAATTGAGACACTTACTGGCAGTACTTGGTTAAACCACACAGTCAATGCATGACTCTCAAATGCCTTACAAAATCTGCCAAGAAGTTAGCGCCAGCACATGGCGATTATGTTTTTGCAGGACGACTAAAATCGGAGGTCGGAATTGATGCTCCTCAAGTCGATGCTGAATGCTTGGGATCTTAGAGAACAAATACATAGATAGTTAATTTCCTGATACAGTTTTAGTTTTATTTTTTGATTTATTTTTTCCTTAGATGAGGACGATCATTTAAACCTCTTATATTTTTGTAATAAACTATTTTTAGTATTTAGGTAATAGTATTTTAACCCCTCTCATGCATTTAGAGAGGGGTCATGAAATTTGTCAAAAATGCTTCCTCAGAACATGCACTTCTACACCCTCGGAGGAGGTTTTGATGAATGAATGGAACAAGATTTATTGATATCTATATTTAATGTTTTCTACTGAAATGCATTTTTGTACTCTTAGTAGATACTGAATTAGGAAGAGATAAATCTATATTGTTGAAGCTCATGAGTAGAACTTGTTATCAATGGTACTTTTATCTCTTAATAATTTCTGCTTATGTGTCAAAGTAATATTTTATGTTTAGTTACTTATATATGAAGGCTTGAATATTTGAGTTATCATTTGTCACTTTTGTATGGTGATGACTATTCTGTTTATGCTCAATGTATGAATGACTTATTATGCGATATGCTTCTCACAATTGTTTCGGCTAATTTCTTATACGAAACAATTCATTTTTATTGAATTCTTTTCTCGTAGTGAGTGAATGACCTTTATTACCAATTGTTTTTAGAAACTATTTTAGATCGCATAAGTAAAAGTTGAATCCCGGGTTAGTTTTAGAATTAAATATTTATGTTCATTAGGATACAATTGCATGTTTTAAATTAGACTTAGATTAGAAGAATTTTAAGGAAATATCAATTCTTATCATCACACACACAAATTCGGAAACTGGTCCCATTATCCCTATTCGGACCCACCATCCCAAACGGGAAAGGAGCTGCTTTCAAGGTTCAGATCGGGTGGGTATCCCCCTTGTTGTAGATCTGATTTTCGGGGCTTCAACATATTTGGTGCTAGAAGGAGGGCCCTGAACTGTGAATGGATAGTAAATCCAAATCTAAATACCATTCTAAGAGTAAATTGCCCTCTGTTGGGTTGTGTTATATTCTTTCCACATAATTAACAGGGGGTTTGAGGGGTACCCGTAACCCCACTTTATCGGGTCCGGGGCAGCGCCCTGGACAATTTTGGTTTTGGACCCTATGTTAGGTTGGGCGGACGCACCTATGGTTTTGTGCATGATTTTTACACATGTTTTTTGGACGCAATGGTTTTCAGTCCATGGTTTTGGACGCGATGGTTTTCGGTCCATGGTATTGGATGCTTCAGCATGTATAAATATGTATTGTAACATTGAAAGGAACATAATGAAAAATCAAGCTGGTAGTCCCGGTTTTTGGATCTAGTGGGAAATCTTTGTGTATATGTGTTTTATGTGGTATGCTCTCGCATTTTTATTTTTTCTTGTGATTTAGAATTCGTATGCAGGTAATTTCTGTACGGGGTTAAAAAACTACATTTGGTATTAGAGCTGTTTTGGCTTCAAGGGGACGCCTTTATTACTGAGGGGTTTCATTCGGGCTTGTGGTAGAACCTATTCAGTGGGAGATCTGCGAGATCGATTTTGGTGGTGAAAGAAGATGGTGAGCAGTGGAAAGATAGAGATTGAGAAGTTCAATGGTCAGAGTTTTGAGTTGTGGAAACTGAAGATGGAGGATCTGTTGGTGGATAAAGATCAGTGGAT
>APFE030419743.1:0-37373 GCA_000404065.3 Pinus taeda | reverse complement strand
AGAAGACTACTCCATATACACCTCAACAAAATGGAGTCACAGAAAGAATGAACAAGACGTTGATGGAAAGGGAAAGAAGCATGCTCAGTGGTGCCGGGTTAGGGTAGGAATTTTGGGCAGAGGCGGTTGATACTGCATGTTACTTGGTCAACAGGTCACCTTCATCAGTGTTGGAGGATAGGACTCCACAAGAAGTATGGACTGGTAAGAAACCCTCTCTTTCACATCTGAGGGTATTTGGATGTGATGCATATGTACATGTTCCAAAGGAGAAATGAACGAAGTTGGATAGTAAATCTGAAAATGCATCTTTATTGGGTATAAGGATGGTTTAAAGGGTTATAAGCTTTGGAACCCAGTAACAAGGAAGGTTGTGTACAGTCGAGATGTGGTGTTCAGAGAGGTGAAAGATGTTATTAAACATGAAGTCCAACCAAAGGAATCTGTGAAGATAGAGTTTGAACTAAAGGAGGAAGAATCAGACTTTGTAGCAGAGGAGGAATCAAAAGATGAAGAGCCACAAACTCCAGTTGTGAGAAGATCAGTTCGAGAAAGAAGGCAGTCAGAAATGTATAGTCCATCTTCTTTCTGTTCAAATTTTCCTTTACTTGTCACTGATGATGATCCCAGAACTGTGAAGGAAGTAGTGGATTCAAAGGATGGAAAACTCTGGAAAGAGGCCATGGTTGATGAAATGGCATCTTTGCACAAAAATGAGGCTTGGGATCTGATGGAGTTGCTGGCTGGAAGGAAATGCATTGGTAGCAAATGGGTGTTTAAAAAGAAGACAAATGCAGAAGGGAAGGTGGAGAAATACAAAGCTCGGTTGGTAGCAAAAGGTTATTCCCAGATGCTAGGAATTGATTTTGGTGATATTTTTTCTTCTGTTGCCAAGGTAACTTCTATTATATTACTTTTATCTGTTGCTGCTGCTTTTGATTTTTAGGTAGAATAGATGGATGTGAAGACAACATTTCTTCACGGGGATTTGGAAGAGGAAATCTACATGAAGCAACCTGAAGGCTTCACGGTGAAGGGTAAGAAAGAACTGGTATGCAAGTTAAAGAAGTCTCTGTATGGGTTAAAACAGTCACCAAGGATGTGGTATCAGCAATTTGATACATTTATACGGGGACTTGGCTTCACCAAAAGCAAAGCAGATCATTGTGTGTATTTTAAATTAATTGGTGACCATGTTATTTATCTGGTCTTGTACGTGGATGATATGTTGCTGGTTGGAAATGACAAAGAAATTATCCAGGATTTGAAGCCCAATTGTCCTCCAAATTCGACATGAAAGATCTTGGTGTTGCAAACTATATTTTGGGCATGGAAATTAAAAGAGATCCGGCAAAGAGGAAGCTCTGGTTAAACCAGAGGAAGTATGTCGAGACAATACTGCAGAGGTTTAATATGCAGGATAGTAAACCGGTGAAGGTTCCTATTCCTGTAGGTGTGAGGTTATCTGTTGAACAGTGTCCAAGACACAAGAAGAGGAAGAGGACATGTCCCGTGTTCCATATGCAAGTGCAGTCGGTAGCTTGATGTATGCAATGGTCTGTACTAGACCAGACATTGCACATGCAGTGGGAGTAATGAGCAGGTTTATGTCAAAACCAGGGAAGGAGCACTAGACAGCAGTGAAGCGGGTTTTCAGGTATTTGCGTGGCACTAGTGATTATGGTTTGTGCTACCAAGGAAGACCAGGATTGGACAAAGTGTTAGATATCCGTGCTTTGTTGATGCAGACTGGGCTGGAGATCTGGATCAGAGAAGATCTACAAGTGGGTATGTGTTTAACCTATTTGGAGGTGCAGTCAGTTGGATGAGTAAGAAACAATCTGTAGTGGCACTATCAACTACAGAGGCAGAATACATGGCAGCCACTCATGCAAGCAAGGAAGCAATTTGGTTGCAGAGATTGTGTTCAAGTATGGGGTTAGTACAGGGAGCTATAAAGATAGACTGTGACAGCCAAAGTGAAATTTTCTTGGCAAAGAACCCTGCTTATCATTCAAAGACAAAGCACATTGATGTTCAGTATCACTTTGTGAGGGATATGATAGAAGACAAAAAGATGTTGCTGGTAAGGGTGGACACTTTGAAGAATACTGCAGATGCATTGACAAAATCTGTGAGCTCTGAGAAGTTCTCTTTGTGTAGAGAAACAATGGGCGTTTCAGGGATGGAAAAATGACTAAGCTCTCCTGTGGCCCCCTATGGAAAGAAAACAACAAGTGGGAGATTGTTGGGTTCTGTTATATTCTTTCCACATAGTTAATAGGGGGTTTTAGGGGTACTCATAACCCCACTTTATGGGGTCCAGGGCAGCGCCGTGGAAAATTTTGGTTTTGGACGCTATGTTAGGTTGGGCGGACCCAGCTATGGTTTTGTGCATGATTTTTACACATGTTTTTTAGACGCGATGGTTTTCGGTCCATGGTTTTGGACACGATGGTTTTCGGTCCATGGTATTGGATGCTTCGACATGTATAAATATGTATTGTAACATTGAAAGGAACGTAATGAGAAATCAAGCTGGTAGTCTCGGTTTTGGGATCCAGTGGGAAATCTCTGTGTATATGTGTTTTATGTGTTATGCTCTCGCATTTTTATTTTTTCCTATGATTTAGAATTCGTATGCAGGTAATTTCTGTACGGGGTTAAAAATCTACACCCTCAACATATCCCCTGACTTCTCCATCGCATTTCGAATCTTTAAATCCTAAGCAAGAAGTTGAGAAAACAACCACCACTACCACAAATCCAAACATTTCAGAGAAATATACTATCAAACCTCCTGAAGTTGAGTCTTTGATTCATAAACTTCAAGGATTTTCCATATCACTGTAAGAGTCTAAAATATCTCAAGGTAGTGTGACTTCGTAATACAATCCTTCTCATCTTTTAACCAGATTGTAGAGTGAAAAGTTTGGTATTGAACCAACTGAATTACCTCTACCAAAAAGGAAAAGAGCAAGGAAGTCATCTCAAGGATCTGATAGTGAGACTCTTTCATCATCAACATCCATTCCAACTTCCCCATTGCAAAGCCAACCATCCACCCCTCCACTTCAAGTTGTTGTCCATCAGAGTACTGGAACTTTAACATATTCATCCCCTTCACAAGGAACTTCATCTGTGGTTTCCTCTGTTAGTATTTCAACAATGGCCCAAAACCCATGGAATAATCTAGGGGTAGTCTCAATGCTTGCGCCCGTGAGTCAATTACCGGCCCATCCTAAAAAATCATTGCCCAAGTTTAATTCCGAAGCAGGCATGTTAGTAGAAGAACACATAAACAACTTTATGTTATCAATAAATTTAAATGGTGTTACTAATCAAGATGTTGTTGTTGAAATTTTTCTTTACACTTTACAAGGAGTAGCTGGATCCTGGTATTTTTCATTACCATTAGGGTCCATCACTAGTTGGGACATTTTCCAAGAGTAGTTCTTGACTAAGTTCGACGATGACAGATCTACAGCAACACTGATCAACGATCTATCAAATCTAAAGACTGAATCAAGAGAAGCCATCAAAGATTTTAACTCACGTTTCAACAAGCTTTTGAATAAAATTCTGACCACTTCCAAGCCTAGCGAAGAAGTTCGAAGTGAATGGTACATATTTACCTTACCATTGAACATAGCAATCTTTGTTGATAGGGCTGTCAAGATAACATTAGCTGAAAAAATGAAGGAAGCGATAGAGGTAGAAAAACGTGTCGTAGCTTTAGAAAAGAAAAATGTTATCGATGAAAGAAAATATAATAAGGTTACTTTTAAAGATGATCCCAAGAAAAAGAAATCAAAAGACCCATTTGATTTAGAAGGATTATAGAAAGTCCTAAAAACCATGTCTAACGAAATGGTTGACATTAGGAGACAAGTAGCAGAGACTTATTCTAAAAACCCCTAAAAGCCTTATGGAAAAATCCTTCAACTGATTCAAAGCCTCCCAATGCTATAACAAATGCAGAATCTGAAGGAGAAGAAGAGGAAGTTTTTAACAAGGAAACTATTGATGAATATGAAGTTGTAGAGTTACAGGGAATGTGGGACTTCATCCTTCCGGAAGAAGAGGATCAAGAGGCATCACCAGAAGTAGAAATCAACTCGATCCTCCACAACCTTGTTCTAAACAGAAGAGCACAATCTCGACATCCAAAGATAAAGTCGCAAGTAAGAAATCATCACCAAAAGCGACTCAAACAAGCCTAGTCCATTCCGATTCATCAACTCCATCTAAAATACTGATTGTTTATGATGAGATGGAGTATAATATCGTTGAAGACATGAAGAATACTAGGGCTAACATTAATTTTCATGAATTGAGCAAATTGAATCATCAACAGAAGCTACTTTTGAAAGAGTTACATGAAATACCTGTTGCACCTCTTCCTGCTGCTATAATCTTGCAAAATTCTCATGAGATGGGAAGACCTCCAACTAATATGGAAAATAAAGTTGATCCGAATGATATTGCTTTAATTGGAGGTAGGTCAAAATCCCATACTCCTCCATTCCTTCTTACTTACGAAATTTTCAATAAAAACTTGAATAATTGTTTGGTAGATTTAGGAGATTCATGTAATATCTTACCTAAAACAATATGTGCAAAGTTAAACATCTAACCTCAGAAATCTGTAGTACGTATAGTTCAGTTGGAACGATCGCAAGATGAAGTAATCGGTGAACTAAATCAAGTTACCATAAGGCTCTCATCTAATCCAAAGGTATGTCAAATCATTGATATACTAGTTGTAGATATTCCCGAATTTTATGGCTTAATTCTTAGTAGGGATTGGTCTGAAAAGCTTCATGGATAATTTGCGATCGACTAGTCACATATGTGGCTCCCTTACAATGATAAACCGAATCAGATAAAGGTTGAGTGAGAAAGACACCAAAAATACATAGTGACGGAATTGAAAGGAGAAAATGAACTTGTAGCATACAACAACAATATAATTGGAACCTATTCTATTGACTCTTTCTTAGAAAATTTTAATGCTCATACTTTGCCTTAGAACATTCTGTTATATCTCAAGTAGAAAACTTTTCTCAAACAGATAGTTCTAAATGCATTAATTTTGTAGATAATCCTGTAAATACTTCTTTATTTTGGAAATTATTTTTTGATGGTTCTAAGTCTAATGATGGAGAAGGAGCAGGATGTGTACTATATAGTCCAAAAGGAAACAAAACTATGTTAACATGTAGACTCGAGTTCGATTGCACAAACAACACTGCAGAATACGAAGCTTTAGTCCAAGGATTGTACAAGACAATCAAATTAGATATTAAGTATCTACAAGTCTTCAGAGATTCTGAGATTGTTATTAAACAGGTACGAAATACTATACATTGTCAATTAGGTCATTCAAAGCATTATAAATCTTTAGTGCAAGATCTAATTGAACATTTTATAACATTTAATATTTCACCTATTCCTAGACTCCAAAATGCTAGTGTTGACCTCCTGGCTAATGTAGCTTCCAAGCTCATTCCCTCAGAAGACTATAGCCCAGATAGCTTCTCAATCGAATTGATCTTTAGGCCCTCAATCCCTGATAATGTTACAAACTGGAGAATTTTTAACGATGATCCTAATATTGTAAGTTTCTTGACATCGTAAGGATCTTACAGTAATCAAATAATTGATGAGGGCCAACATGACAAACATTTACAACAAGAAAACACTAATAATGCCATACTGAAATATGTAGTCAAGTTGGAAGACATATACGATTTGAAATACTGATTTAAAAGATCTACCAATTCAAAACTCCAGAGTTCAACTCTGAACTATGAATTAGTAAATCTAGGAACGGATACCAAGCCACAAAATATCAACCTAGGTCTTGGCCTAGCCCTAGATGAAAAATTAGCCTTTGTTCAGCTCTTGAATTAGTATAAAAGCGTCTTTGCCTGGAACTACGATGACCTTAAGACTTACGACACTTCAATCATTCAGCATACTATCCCAATGATAGTTGATGAAAAACCTGTCCAACAAAATTTGAGAAAGATCCATCCTAATATGGAAATTCAGATTAAATCTGAGCTCAATAAATTATTGAAAGCCAAAATTATTTTTTCCGTTCGACATTCTTGATGGGTTTCGAACTTGGTTCCAGCCAGAAAGAAAAATGGAGATATTAGAATTTGTATTGAATTTCGAAACCTTAACAAAGCCTACCAAAAGGATAATTTTCCCCTGCCTCCTATGCAACAAATATTGCAAGCAGTTGCAGGATCAAAATTAATGTCCTTTTTAGATGGTTTCTCCGGCTACAACCAGGTTCTGGTCCATCCTGATGATCAACTAAAAACTACATTCAGAACCAAATGGGGTACTTATGCATATCAAAATATGCCTTTTGGTCTGATCAACGTTGGCGCCACATTCAAAGGGCCATGGATATCACATTTGAGGGATTAGTAAATAAATCAGTGGTGATTTACTTGGATGACATAACAGTATATTCTAAAAAACGCGGTAATCACCTCAAAGACTTAAAGAAGATCTTCCAACGTTGTCAAAGGTATGGGATTTCACTTTATCCAAAAAAGTCTTTTTTGCATTAAGTGAAGGAAAACTTCTTGATTTATAGTGTCGAAATCTAGAATCCATATTGATCCCAATACAATTAAGGAGATTTCTGAAATATCCTTACCACATAATAAGAAAGCTATGAAATCCTTCCTTGGTCAGATTAATTTTGTTAAAATATTTGTTCCAGACTTCTCAAGGATTGTGTCACCATTAAAAACAATGATCAGGAAGAATTCACTCTTCAAATGGGGCCAAAAGGAATATGAAACATTCAATCTAATTAAGCAAGTGATTGTTAATGCCCCATTCCTAGCAACTCCAAATTTTTCCATTCCTTTTATTTTGTATACATTTGCCTCTAATAAGTCATATGCTGCGATACTCACTTAAGCCAATCAAGACAAGGTAGAAGCCCCAATTTCCTTCTTTAGTTCAAATCTGCAAGGGGATGAATTAAATTATTCTGACGTTGAGAAACAAGCTTATGCTGTTTTCAAAGCGATCAAATATTTTAGACCCTTTCTTCTTTAAACCCATACAAAAATCATAGTACCATTTTCAGCAGTAAGAAATCTCTTAGTACGGAAAAATGTGGATGAAAAGAGAGCAAATTGGGTCATTGACCTACAAAAATATGACATTGAGATCAGGCCAACAAATATTGAAAATGGTCAAGGCTTTTACAAGATGTTGGCTGGAGCATCGCTTATTTCTGAATACCATCTCCAAATCAAGAGATACAAATGTATGAGGTAAGCCTAAACGACATTCAATCAAGATATGATGATATCATATTTTATCTAAAGAATGGATATGCTCCTTCAAATCTGAATTATACAAAGAAAAGAGCCCTAAGATTGAAAGATAAGCAGTATCAACTCGTAAATGATGTACTTTTTAGGATGAATTATGATTATGTTCTCCTTCGATGTCTTGAGAAATATGAAGCTGAAAAGGTGTTGCAGGAACTCCATGATGGAATAGCAGGTGGACATTATGCGAGAAATGCTACAACACATAAAATTTTGCGCGCAGGATACTATTGGCCTACATTGTTTAAAGATACACATAGCTATGAAAGGAAATGTCAAGTTTGTCAAATAGCTGCCGGGAGATAGAAGAAACCATAATTGCCTTTGCAACTAGTCAATATCGATCAACCTTTTGATCAATGGGGATTGGATATAATAGGTGAGATCGTTCCTCACTCTTCTAAACAACATAGGTATATCCTTACAGCGACAAATTATTTTACTAAATGGGTAGAAGCAGTTCCTCTCAAGACAACTAATGCTAAAGACATCATTGATTTCGTAGATTAGTTCATAATTACCAGGTTTGGTTTACCCTCTGCTTTAATGTTTGATAATGCATCATATTTTTCTGGCAATGCTATGACTGAATTTGCACTTAAAAGAGGTTTTAAACTTAAATATTCTGCTAATTATTACCCACAAGGGAAAGGGTTGGCCGAATCAATGAATAAAAACTTAATCAGAATCATTAAGCGAGCCATTGATCAGAATTATAAAAATTTGCACAAATCATTGATGTATGCTCTGTGGGCAGACCGAATAACCCAAAATGATTCTATTGGCACTTCTCCCTTTAATTTAGCTTATGGGAAAGAAGTAGTTCTCCCAACTCATCTAGCAATTCCTTATTTGGCCTTAGTTCAATTTATTGACGAAACATCAATTTCATATTTACAACTAAGACAACTGCAGATCCTTAAGCTAGAAGAGCAACGAGAACAAGCTAAAATCACACACACTCATCATCAAACATTAGTAAAGGCTTCCTTCTATTCAAGCATGGTATCGAGGAAGGATTTTCAAATTGGATATTTAGTTTTGAAATGGGTTAAGGCTCATGAGGAAAAAGGCAAACATTCTAAATTCCAATGAATGTGGCTCGGCCCATTCACTTTCATGTTGCAAGATTTAGCAGGGAAAAGAGAATCTTTACCTGTTAATGGGTAGATCCTTAAAAAATACTTTACATAGAAGATGACCTCTTCTATTTTTATAAATTATTGTTTATAGCTTTATTTTGATAATAAAATAGGCTGTAAATGGCTATCTTTGGAATTCACAAAAAATATTAGTGTTTCTTTTAGATTTTGTTTTTTGCTTGTAAAAATAGAACTGATTTGAAAAATCAATCATTATTATTGAAAGATACAGTCAAATGTTATAAGCTTGGAAATGTTACTAGTTTCAGCCTTACGAATTTTGATGAAAAGCAACCTTTAGTGGGAATTTGTTTTATATCAATCAATGAAAAACATCAATAACAAAACAAAGGTTCTCTGTAGAAATGTTGTTTCCAAAAAACTCTATGATTGTTGTCCAAAGCTATTCTTAAGGAACCAGTGACTTCCTCCCCACGTAGGGAATTACGAGTTTCAAGGAGTAATCCAATGATACACTATAAACTTAGATAATAAGAGGTCTCATCACGAGCTGACTTATTATGATCATAGATATTATAACTTATTGACATTGCCAAAACTGCATACCAAAACAGGGCAATGACTCAAGATTGTTGCAATCAAAAGACAAGGGGTCTCATCACGAGCCATCTTGTTCAGCAAAGTTATTAATTAAGTGAACGACACTGTATAATTTGGCTACCAAACCAAGACATTATTATTTAAGAATTAGAAGAAAACAAAAAGCAATAAGTGTGGATATGGATTTATCTTTGAAAATTGTATATTTCTCCAAGTAGGATACAGGATCATTGTTGGGTAACAGGTAACCTTGTCGAGGCTATGAACGCCTGCTGGCAGTAGAGGATCTATCTACGACAAATGAGCATACTTAAAACTAATCTACAAAGACTTCTTTGTTTTTATATTTATAAAACCAAGTAGTGGTTGATATAAATACAATGACTAACTTCGGGAAGTAAATAATCAGAGTTAACATGGAAGAAACAAACTACCATTAATGGCTAAAGGCATGATGTACTTTATATTTATATAATACAGTTTGATTTTCCAGAAAACTTTTCTGTTTTGGAAGTTTAGAAAATTCAAAAAGATAATTAGAAGATAACTGGTTCTTCCTAGTGAATCGTACTAATTGTTGTGGCCGAGCAACAACCCCCTTTTTTATTTAGTATTAGTAATAATAACTAAATAAATGGGGACCTTCTAATAATAATATAAATGAAAATAAATAAAGTATATATATATATATATATATATATATATATATATATATAATATATAATATTATAATATAAATATATATAAACTTGCACTTATATTTCCCTTTGAATAAAACACACCATCATAAACTTAGGAAAACACCTGCAAAACCTAAAAAACTTAAGTTTTATGATAAGTTCCGAATAAAATCATTCTCTTAACAATAAATCATTGCATCACAAAGGGTAATGGAGGACATCATATAAATAAGCTTTCGAAAGTGCAAAAACGCGATGCGAGATTGTACACCTTAAAGACTCATCACACATCACAGATTTCATATGCTGCAAGTATCACTTACCATGAAACATCTCGATCCAACGATATGCGATAAGGCATCTCGCAGCCACCTAACGAAATAAATGATTGATAATGAAGATTAACGATATTGCAAAGCAAATCGCAAAATCGCTTTATCATAGATTGGCAGGGCTCATTGTTCAATAAAGTATTTCTCGTAATCTGATACCAAGTTATGGGCATTAATGTCAATTTAGTGGTTAGTTGATGGTCATTTATGATATAAGATTTAGATCTGATTAAAGGTTGTTTCACGTAGGGTGATATATCTGATATGATTTTAGAATTAAAGGGCTTTCCTGTCATCTTATATCTTACCATTATTTTTTCATTACTTGTAAACTTGCAGGAGCGACAAGCAGAATAATATACGCAACAATGTTCAGAGCGTAATGGGAAAGAAGGGAAAATCTTTGGTTGTTGAGGACACATAGATGACGACCTTCTTCATAAACACCACCTATACCATTGATGTTGGCATAACCACTTGGGAAGGCATATACAGTCTGCTCGAAGAAGAAAACCCCAGAGTCATGGAAGTTAAAGTAACAATAGACTCATGCGGGTCATCTGAGGCATCAATTACTGAACTTGCATGTTCATTCTTCCACCGAATAGCGACAAGACCTAAGATAATTCCATACACAGACATGGTCAAGTGGGTACTGGACAATGTTGATATAATAGACAGACAATTCAAGTCTTGGAGCCAAGATCTTGTTGGGTCATTCACTCCACAAAAGTTAAGGCTTATGTATCATCTACCAGAGCTGTAGGCAAGCTACAACAAGTAGTTTGTGGAGAAATTTGCCAAAGAAAATGAAGATTTGGCAGAGTGCACCAAGAACTAGTCGACAAGGGAAGAACCATTAAAAAAGGACAAACACGGTATGTACAGTATTGGTTCCCTCTCCTCCCCATATTGCTTTGCTGCTGCTATGCTATATAGGATATTTGGAAGGCCTGACATCAACAAGTTCTCATCCGAGTGGCTACCCCTATTAGATGCAACCACTAACACCACTATTATGGATTGGGCTAAGATATTGTCTAATAATTTAGCCTCGGCTATTTGGAACTACCGGTCTAAAAGAACTCCGTCTCAGAGGATTTATGCTCCTTTCTTTTTAGCAGCTTATGTTATGGATGAAATCTTTTTCATTTCCAGATTTCCTTTAATGGGTTGGAAGTGGACTATACAGAATCCCTTGCCCATTCACATTTATCAAAAGGAATTATGGGATTCCAAGTTTATCCCGTATTTTTACAAAATTTGTCATGGAATTATGTTACCTCTTTACAGAATGTTGAATAATGGGGATGCCCCAAGATTTTCCCCCGAAGCGGAAGTTGATATTCTCCTTGTCGGAAGATGGTTTGGGGAAGAGTTTTTCACCTACATCAGAGTATTTGGAAGTATTGCTTCCCCTCATGTGCTACCCTTATATGTTCCTGATAAGCTCTTGGCTTGAGAAATTGCCTACCAGACCTGCAGGGTGGGAGGAATGAGCAAAGAGTTGAAAGACAAGAAGAAGGCCATCTCGCCGCAATTTCCTATGGCCTATGGGGCCTTTTCACTATTTGATTTAGGTCATGCATTCAAAGAAGTAGACAATATGCTTAGTCTACGACTTTCAAGTTTCTGGGAAGACAATTCGAACCCTTTGATGTCATTAAGAATTTTACTACTGCTGTCAAGATAAAAGTATTTTTTAAAGAAGATGATCTTTTTGATGATATCTTCAAATAGAAAAACACACTGAAAGAAGTTTTTCATATGGCTCAAATTCAATTTCCCCTAGCACAATTCCAAGAATTCAAACTGTACAGAGAAAGGAGACTAGCAAACATCCCCTTGGATAAGTTGCGCTTAGAACCAATAAGGGAGCCAACTCCCAGTATCAGTTTAAGTGGAAGCTCGGGTACAGACAATTCTAGGTCTAAGTCTGGCAAAGAATCACCAGAACATTCTAACGGTCCGAGAGTGACCATAATAAAAGTGAAGGGTCAGTTAGAGATACTGCACAGTCTAAAGAGCACCAAGAGCAACATGTCTTGACTACACCACAGGTAACGGTTCTCCCTCCCCTCATCTAGCCACCAAAGCCAGTAAAAACTGAGATGGACAAAGAGTGGGAAACATTCAATGAATTGATTAATACTGAGGAGCAAAACACAAAGACACCTGAGAGTACAGTACAAACAATGACATATATGGTCATTGGAATAGTCAGCAATGCTCCAGAAATGGATCATATTCCCATTACCCCATTGTCTGAAATCATGCTCAAGATAGAGGAGATTCCTCCTCTAGATGTATTTTATAGTCCGTAGCACAAGGCAGTACTAAGAAGGCAAAGAAAAAAAGGAAATTGGATAGCGTGCTCTCACCTGAGGCAAAGCAGCAAGATGTCCTTTGGCGAGACCCTACCATTGACCCCACTAAAAATTTGGCTAAGTTATCCCAGATCATAGGAGCCTATGCTTCTGCTACCATTAATAAAGCATCCAAAGTACAAAAATTACTTAAGGAAAGAGAGGAACAAATCTAAGTTTTGTAGCAACAGCTACAGCAGGCCAGTGCCAACCGCGGAGAAAAGAAAAAATTAGAAAAATTACAACAGGAATTTCAACAAATGCAGCTGGGGCATTAGAGCAATTTAGCCAAAAAGGAAAGTCAATTATATACTATGCTATGATTGTATATAGATGACCCCAAAATTAAAGAGTTTGTCTCAGAAGCCCTTGCCTTAAATGACCAACTCTTGCAACAACAAGAGGCATTATGCCAAAGAATATCGCAATGGAATTCCCATTGCGAGATGAGCGATAAAATTACAAATCAAGTCGTGGACTTGCGACTCGACTATGATTTAATTGATAAAAGAATTTTTTATTATTTGAAATGGCAGGAATTGGAGGAGGGAATGAAAACAGGCATGCTCAAGATTAATGAAGCCCACAAAGAAAAGTTGTTTCATTAGTGGGATGCACAGATTAAAAAGGTAGAACAAGCAACGAAAGAAGCAGCGACAACAACAAATAACGTCATTGACTGTTTCAATGAAAACCTGCACAGAGAAAACCTCATATCAGAGACCGCTCGGGGATTTCTCCCAAAGGCATAACAACTGCAGACAAGATGGAGACAAAAAGCTGAGGAAAGGAAAAAGTCCATCAGGAAGTTAATCAAGTTGAATTGGGACACTTACTGGTAGTACTTGGTTAAACCACATAGTCAATGCATGACTCTCAAATGCCTTACAAACTCTGCCAAAAAGATAGCACCAACACTTGCTGATTTTATTTTCATAGGACAACTAAAATCGGAGGTCGGCCAAGCGACGATCCTTGAGCCAATGCTGAATGCTTGCGATCTTAGAGAACATATACATGGATAGTTAATTTCAAGATACAATTTTAGTTTTATTTTTCGATTTATTTTGCCTTAGATGAGGACGGTCATTTAAACCTCCTCCTATATTTTTGTAATAAACTATTTTTAGTATTTAGGTAATATTATTTTAACCCCTCTCATGCATTTAGAGAGGGGTCTTGAAATTTGTCAAAAACGTTTCCTCAGAACATGCAATTCTGCACCCTCGGAGGAGGTTTTGATGAATGAATGGAATGAGATTTATTGATATCTGTGTTTAATGTCTGCTACTGAAATGAATTTTTGTACTCTTTGTAGATATTGAATTAGGAAGAGGTAAATCTATATTGTTGAAGCTCATGAGTAGAACTTGTTATCAATGGTACTTTTATCTCTTAATAATTTATGCTTATGTGTCAAAGTAATATTTTATGTTCAGTTATTTATATATGAAGGCTTGAATGTTTGAGTTATCATTTGGCACTTTTGTACGATGATGGCTTTTCTGTTTATGATCAATGTATGAATGACTTATTATGCGATATGCTTCTCACAATTGTTTCGGCTAATTTATTATACAAAACAATTCATTTTTATTGAATTCTTTTCTCGTAGTGATTGAATGATCGTTATTACCAATTGCTGTTAGAAACTATTTTAGATCGCATAAGTAAAACGTTGAATCCCAGGTTAGTTTTAGAATTAAATATTTTTGTTAATTAGGATACAATTGCATGTTTTAAATTAGACTTAGATTAGAAGCATTTTACTTAGAAATCTTTAGAAAAAGGAAATATCAATTCTTATCATCACACACACAAATTGGGAAACTGGTCCCATTACCCCTGGTCGGACCCACCATCCCAAATGGAAAAGGAGCTGCTTTCAAGGTCCGAACCGAGTGGGTATCCCCCTTGTTGTAGACCCAAATTTTGGGGCTTCAACTGGTCCACATAGGTCAAAATGAATAAGTTGAATAATATTGCTGGTCTTATTCCTGTCAGAGGGGAATGGTCCCCTTGTCTTCTTACCACTGACACACCCAGGAAAAACTCCATCATGACTGGCTTAAACATCAACCATCCCAGAGACTAACTTCCTCAACGTTAGTAAGGATTCATAGTGTAGATGTCCTAACCATCGGTGCCATAACTCACTTTAATGATTAGTGTCATGGACTATTTCCAAAACAGGTATTCCATTGAATCTATAGAGTCCTTTAACTCTAGATCCCAAGGTAAAAGCATCTCCAATGCGAGATTCCTTGGGCCAAGTGAGGACATTTCCCTTTATAAAAGCTACTCTCATGCCACTTTTTTCCAAAGTAGAAATAGATATCAAGTTCTTCTTTAAACCCGAAAGATACATCACATAATAAAGAATAATGGATTCACGAGAGTTCAAATGAAATTTGACAGAACCAAAACCCTTCATAGGATGAGTAGAGTTATCTCCAAAAATAATTATCAAACTTGTCTCCCTCTCAACTAGGTTAGTGAGGAATTCCTTGTACCTAGAGAAATGTCTAGAAGCCCCACTATCTACCAATCAACTATCATACGCATATGGAGGGGAAGAACTATAAAGAGAAGAAATAAGAATATATTTAGATTGACTAACAATTGCATTGTTTTCATATCTAGAATTTCTTGCTCTTTTTGAGGATGATTACATTTTTCATAGTCATCCAGAGTGTCCCTTATCCTTCTATCATCCCTTCTTTTATCATCTCCTCTTCTTCGATCATAATTTATTTTCCTATCATTGTACCTTTTTTGTAGCCTTAATTGGATTTTGGAGCATATTTCTTGTACCTGGACTTTATAGCAATAGAAACATTCACCGGAGCCTCAGGAACCTTTCCTTGCACATATTCCAAAATATCGTTGTCATCTAATATAAATTCCAACCTGATATGCCATGCAAAAAAGTTAGATGAGTCACCCAACTTATCCTTGAAGTAGGAGGTGAACATCTTGACCAAATCAAATAGGATCCTTCAGCTTCTTACAAAGATGATTGCTCTTGTTTCTTGTCGCCTTGGGCTCGACTTCACCTTATCTCTAGTATCATGTTAATTTTATGCTATTCTACGTTGTTACAATTACTTTAGCCCAATTATTATCTTCAATTAGCACTATTTAAACAAAAATTTTCGATGATTAATAGAAATTATAGATAAAACAATAAATACAATAAACAATAAGAGAAAAATAAGAGACACCATGTTTGGTCAAAGACCAGGGAAAAACCCCATAATGGGGAAAACCCTTTCAAATTATTCTTGTTATTAGACTGTCATTAAATTTTCAACAAAGAGAGAGTGAAATGTTCTAGTTCTTCAATCACAAGACTATCCAGCAAAACCAAGAAAACAATATCCAAGAGACGAGCCCAACAACAATATTGATTGGAATCGAAGTTCCCAAGATTACGATCAACAATCAAAGCATGTAGTCAACTGCCAAAATACCCTAGGTCTGAACAACATGGAGTTAGCAATCATTAGTGTGGCTACAACTCTCTAGCCGTAGGGAGCACCCTATATGCCTATGGCTACAACTAAGATTTTCTTGCTGCAACCCTGCAACCCTAGATCAAATTTTCCTTTTCACATATGCAAGCTTAGACCCTATAATTTCAGACTTACACAAACCACTTTCACAAACCAATCTCATACTTGTGCGAGCCAAACCAAATAAGAGAAAAGAAAGAGATGCTTGATGATGATGTCCAAATCAGGGTCACTTGCCTTATATTTATATGCTTCCAAAGGTGCTCAATTTCTATTTAATGTTGACTTGAAATTTTGTGCACATGTGGGTTTCTATATTAAAAATACATTTTTCCTTAACAAAATTAAATTCTTCCAATAGTTAGGAGAGTTCTTTCTTGATGAGGAAGATTGTCCAAAGGAGGGAAGTTTTCCTTGAGGTTCCAAATCAACAAGGATTAGCTTCAAGAATGGAAGGAATCAAGGCATTGATTTCCTCAAAGCTACCTACAAAAATAAGTTTTAAACCCGAATGAATCCCATCCCTGGAATGTGAACCACAAACCTAGAATTTGTTTAGATATTTGATCTACCAAGAAGATATTCAAGACTCCACTTGGCTTCAGGATTATTACAAAGATTTCTTTCACAATATTTGCATCCAAATCCATGCCTTTGAGGAGTGTGAAGCCCTTCCATTATAGTTCTAGAGAAACATCTAGGAGGGCTAGTTGAAATCCTAAAGGAGGGAAAATATTTGAATTTGATTTTAGGCCTGCTTGAATTGGAGGGATATTTGAATTTTAAAATTAAAATCCTTTTAGAGATAAATGCCTCATTAACCTTAGGCTGACTTTAATGAAGTAGGGAATATGGAATTTGAATTTCAAATCTCATAGTTTGGAGCCAACATTATTTTAACAAATTTCTTTTATGCCCATGAATTAATAATAAAATTCCACATCACCTTATTTCGGGGTTTTTACCTTCAATACAGGGGATTTATATTTGAAAAATCATATCTCTTGAACTGTGATAACTCTCGTGACATGCCACATACAGTCAGAATCAATAAGATGAAGAAAATCCAATTAAAATGGTCTTGTCTCAAAAAACAATGGATTTCCATGTCATTTTGGTCAGCAAAGCTGAAGCATATTTTGGTGCTTCTTGGTTTGACATCAATGACAACTACATTTCAATATTATCCCCCTTTATCATTGATGGCAACACTTGTACTCCCCCTGCAATCACTTCTCCCCCTGACTTCATGCCTTTGATATTCCTAACATATTTTCTCTCCCCCTTTGACACAACGACAAAGGGTGACTCCCCCTGAAAAAATGTTTGCATTTCTTTTTCTGTAACATGCCTCTGCTCTCCTTGTCTACTTGGTTGGATAAAATCTACATCAATGTTAACTTTGTAGAATTCTAAGGTTTTTCTGAAGATACTCAAAAGTATCACATGGTAGAGGTTTGGTGAAGATGTCAACTATTTTCTCCTTTGTCCCAATGTACTCTACCTTCATGTTCTCTTCATTAACCTTTTCTCAAACAAAGTGATATTAGATAGGATTTTTTTTTTTTTTTGTTTTCAAATGAATGAAAGGATTCTTGGAGATGCTTATGGCACTAGTGTTGTCGCAGAACATCAGAATGGCCTCATCAAACTTCACTTGAATATATTTCAAATTTTGTTTCATCTAGAGGACCTAAGTAAAACATGTCGTTGCTGCTATGTATAATGCTTCTATTTTGGATAAGGAGACAAAATACTACTTCTTGCTTAGCCATGATATAAGAAAACCACCTAAGTATAAGCCTTCTTCATTAGTGCTTTTACAATCATCAAAATTTCCTTCCAAATCTGCATTAGTATAATATGTGATGGTTAAGTCATTTTATTTTGGAGACCATATGCCAAAATTTGTTGTTCTTTAGGTATTGAAACATTCTCTTCACTACAACAACATGGGACTCTTTTGGTGCTACTTGAAAACATGCTATTTTTCCAACTGCCTGCATCACATCTAGCCTTGAAGCTTTCATGTAGAATAAACTACAAATTGTTGACCTATGCATTCTTTTTCTGCATCCTTCGATATGTTGTCCATGCTCAACTTGCATCCAATCACCATCAGAGTGCTCACTGGTTTTCTATCTTCTAGATAAAACCTCGTCAACATTTTTTTAATGTACATGATTAGACAAATGAATATGCCATTGTCTTCTTGAGATATCTGAAGTCCTAGAAAGAAAGTAAACTCACAAAGTAATGATATTTCAAACTTACTCTGCATATCTGATGCAAACTTCTTTCTTAGTCTGTCATCATTTCTTCCAAAGATGATTTCATTCACATATACTTCGATGATAGTCAAATTGTCTTGTTCAACCTTTACATAAAGGTTGTTATCGACATTTCCTCTTTTGAACCCTTGTTTCTACAAGTACCTATCTAGATGGGCATACCATTAAATCCTTCTCTAACCTGCAAACATAATCCTTCTTGTTAGTAAGAAAAAAATCCTTCAAGTTGTTCTATGTAGACCTATTCTTCTAATCCTTCGTTAAGGAACATTGACTTTATGCCCATCTAATACACCTTGATCCTTCTCAAACAAGCATGGTCCAAGAACATCTTGATGGCTTCCATCCCCGTGACGAGTGCAAATGTCCCTTTGAAATCTATTCCTTCAACTTGTGCATAACCTTTATAGACAAATCTTGCCTTCTTCCTAGTGACCTGTCCATCCTCATTTAACTTGTTTCTAAAAGCCCATTTTGTGCCAATGAAATTTTTGTCCTTCATTTGTGAAACTAATTCCCATGTGTCATTATTTTCAATTTGATCCAATTATTGCTTCATGACTATTATCCAATTTTCATCACAACTGACTTGTTCAAATTTACTAGGCTCAAATGTGGATAGAAGTGAAAGATGTGCTTGTTCTGGCATGCATATCTGTCAATTTATTTTGGTTCCTATACCTTCATTGATGTCCCCAATGATCTGGTCAGAATGATGGTTCTTTTGATACCATGTTTTGGGAATCTTAGGAGGTGCCTTCTAATCATTTCCTATCTCATCCTAGTTGACAATTGTTTCCTCATTTGTTTTTTCTTCCTCCTCTTTGAATTTTTCTTGTTCTACTTCTTCTGTTTCTAGTTCTATTGAGGATTAATTTCCTTGTTTTTCCTTTGGTCCATGAACTTCATTAAAATTTACATTGGTTCTTTCAACTATCTGATTATCATATTATAACATCTACATGCTTTACTTTTACGTGAGTACCCAACAGAAATGCCTTTGTCTACCTAAGAGTCAAATTTTCTAATCTTCTAGTCTTCCCTTTTGATGTAGCATTTGATTCCAAAGGCTCTGAAGTTTTTTACATTTTATAATATTCCCTTCCATAGTTCGTACAAAGTCTTATCACATTTTCTTCTAAAAATTCCTCTGTTTAGAATGTACACTATTTTATCTACCACTTGGACCCAAAATGCATTACTGTCTTGGCTCATAGAAGTGCTCATGAAATTCTTTGGATGTGAATTCCCATCCATTATTTGATCTCCAAATAAATTTCATTCTCAACCATTATCTTGTAGTTTCTGAAACATTCAAAAGCTCCAGACTTATTTTTCAAAAAACTAGTTTTTGTCATCTTGGTATAATCGTCAATTATCAACATGAAGTACTATTCACAATTTAGTCATTTGGTCTTCCTTGGTCCGCATAGATCAATGTGTACCAACTCTAATGGTTTTTATGAAGAGTGTTCCTTTGTCTTGAATTCAACTCTTGTCAGTTTTCCATGCTTGCAATAAGTGTTGGTTGGTTTTGAAATCCGCAACATTTATCTCACTTCTTTCTTTTTGATGATGATAACAGTGTTGTCAAAGTTTATGTGTCCCATCCTTTTATGCTAGAGCCAAATTTCATCCTATTTTACCAAAAAAAAAATTAATTTTTAATTTCATCCAATGTATATATGTCATTTGGAGTCTTAATTGCAATTGCCACTAGTTTTCCATATTTTTCTGTCCTTATTTCACATTTCTTTGAGTCAAATAACAACGTTTGTCCTTTATCACACATTTGAATTATGCTTAGTAGTTTGTGATTCATGTCTTCTATGAGTAGCACATATTTTTCTATAGGCTCCTTTCCTCCAAGTTTAATTTTTCCTTTTCCTATAACATTTGTAGCACCATCATTTCGAAAAGAGACCGTTCCATTGCTTCCTTCTTCCAGAGATATGAATTTGCTTCTTTCTCTAGTCATATGCATCGAGCAACCATTTTCAACATACCATACATTCTTCTTGCTTTGGGATTTTAGAGCAAGTGCGCAATTTTCATTTTCTTCTTCCAAACCTTTGGAGGGATATTTTGATTTTTTTGTGATTCATTTGGAGGAGTGGTTAACATAAAATATTTAGCTAAATTTCAAAAATTGCTGCATTTATAGCATTTCACTTCATTAATTAAGTATCCATACATGTTATAATTTTTTCCGGTATTGATCTTGAAAATTTCTAAGATAATCCTTCCTAGAGTAATTTCCAAAGTTGCTTTTGTTCTCGGCCGGGCGACCCGAACCCCATATTCTAACTATGCCGTCGCCATGGGTCCAGATTGAGAGGTGGAAAAGAGCCAAATAAAAGGGCATGCTCCACTGCGGGATCACTGCCCGAGGGTTGGGACGACCGCTACTAGTCTAAGCACAATAAGGGTTGAGGAGGCAACCGATGTGGCTAGGCAACACCGAGAAGAGATTGCGTAGGGAGCTGGCGTAGGTCAGTAATGGCAGACTAAGAGAAAGCTTCTGAAAGGGATTTATATAAAAGAAAGCACTGTAAGGTTTAGGTAAGGTCCTTAAGCTTAGGTTAGCTCTTTCAAAAGGCCAGAAAGGGCCTTACTTAATCATAGGCCTTCCAATTTACAACTTAATGCCCAAAATTTTTGAAAGAATAGAAAACACCAAGAAAGATGGTTTGATACTTGAGTGGGGGATATTTTCATCGTGATGTTGTTTTCCAAGAACATTCTTCTTGAGATTTCCTCAATGTGGGTTGTTGATCCTATACCTTATGTTCTACTAGAAATATTTGTTCGTTCCTTACAAACCTTTTAGTAATTTCTACATAAGTTTTATGTTCATATCCTTTTTCCGTCGTTGAGGAGCTCGAGTCATTCATGAATGTTTTCCTCTTGCCCAATCATGTCTTGTCACTGTATGGCCTTTGACTACTGATGAGTTCTTCCAATGCTTTGGATTTTTTTGCAAAGTTTCACTGGAAAATTCTTTTTTGTGCTTCTTTTCGTAGAGAGACTATCTCTGCTTCTATATCTTCCCTTGCCTTGTTTCTTTCTTCCATTTCTCTTTTGAGGGGTTATTCATTTTTTTTGGCTTCTTCCAAATGTACCTTAAGATTGATGATGATATATATTTTTTATTCTTTAGTCTTCTTATTGAGGCTTATGGTGTGTTTCTGCAATTATTTGAGTTCAACCTCTAGTGATTTGACATTTCCTTTTTCAACCTTCAGATCCTTTATAACTTAGAAAATTTCCTTTTCAAAATCAACCTCCTCCTCCCCTTTTTAATCATCTTCTTCCTCTTTAGGAGTTTCCTTCCTGTTGTCCCTTTCCATGAATAACACTCTTCATGTGTCATTTTTGTCGTCATTATTGCTCTCTTATTTAGATATGGAGTTGTCTTCCTTTGGTTATAATATTTTCTTAAAACCTTTCTTTTTTCCTTTCTTGTTGTAGTTTCCTTGATTCTTCTTTGCTTTCCTAGGACCTTCTTCATCATCATATGAGTTTCTATGAGGAAACTTAGCAACAAAATGATAAATATCACCATAATTGAAACATATTAAGGGGAGTTTACCTTTATATTTACATGTTCCTCTTTTAAACTTTCTCACAAAGTTAGCAACCTCTTTATTTGAAATTTCATTTTCGTAGCAACTAGAGCTTGGTTTTAATTGTTGTTTGTTTTTCCCACTCTTCTTGGTTGTTGTGAAGGTTTCTTCTTTGTTGGATGGAATTTATTGTTATGTTCTCATTTCATAAGATGTAAGTATTCCATGCAACTTGTCCATGCTAACCTTTTCTATGTCCTATATTTCTTCTAACACTGAAACTTTAGCATCAAATCTCATTGGAAGTGATCTTAGTACCTTCCAGACAACTATCTTTTTCTCCATTGGTTCTCCCAGTCCTTCTATGGTGCTCACTACTTCGTTAGCTCGAAGAAAATAAGATGCAATATTTTTATCTTCGTTCATTTTCAACTGCTCAAATTTTCCTCTATATGCTTGGATCTTTGCCTCCTTGACCTTCTTGTCTCCTTCATACATATTTTGAAGCTTGTCCCAAACTTATTTTGTGATTTGCAATGGATGAATTTAACATATAATTATTCTCTTAAAGAATTCAAAATAACACTCCTACCTTTAACATTAATTTTGTAGAACCTTTTACCTACATCATTTGTTGGAGGTGTTGCGGGTTCTGTGTATCAAGTCTTTATAGATTTCCAAACATTATATCCTCATGCTTGCACATATGCTTTCATCCTTCCACTCCAAAGTGCATAGTTCTTTCCATTAAACACTGGAACTCTAGACTTTGTGCACTCCATGATCTCCCTTCCATTGGTTAATCTTCTTGTGAAGGAACATGCTATGATACCAATTGATAGAAATACTGAGATGGGGGTGAATCAATATATCTTATCAATTATAAATTATTAAATTTTCATATCATTAACAATAAGCATAAAACATCAACACACCAATGAATAATGCACTAAAGATTTTTAGGTGGAAACACTTTTGGGAGAAAAACCACCAAACACTTCTCTAATAATTTGAGTAAAAAAAAATATTCTTCAGCTTCAACTGAAAAGGGGAGCCCCAACTCCCTTGTACTCTAGATAATCATTCATTTTTCTAGATCCAAATGGGAAAATTCCCCAACACTATGTTTTGTGAACTGCTACTGATAGGATGCTCCCACACCCTACAAGCTCCAACTTTCCCTAGTACCACCTTGCCACCTTGAATCGTTTTCAGGCTACAACCCGAAGGTGACTTCAATCACCTACCTTGCACCACCCAACCATAATGAAAATTATAATAAAATAGACCAACTATTTTGGACTATCGTACTAGGGACAATGAACCACTTATAAGATTATTCAATGAAATCCTCACTTCCAATCAAACCAAAGTAATGAAAAATGATATAACAATGAAAACTGGACTTCTTCAACTGCTACAAAATGATAGGACACATAAAACCTTAATGAAAAATTTATTCTTCAACAATGACAAAGAAACCCTTGCTGTTGATATGGATTTCTTCTTCAACTGTTGATTTAAGTGAAAAATTCTTGTACCTCTTATGTGTAAGAGGTTCACTGTTGTAGCTTCTTCAACTTGTTGCCAAATAATGTGTAATAATACCTTCCATCCTTGCTTCTTAGTACAATTACTTTACTAATTCCTCTATCAAAATTTCACTTGTTTGCTTACTACTCTATATATTGCCTTATTTGTAAAACAAAAGTGTCACTTCAGAAACCCCTATTATTGCAAGATGTGACTGTTGATAATGAAACCATTACAATATTAAAACCCTAATTTCAAAACCAGGCTATTGACAATGAAATCTTTACTCGAATCTAAAAATCAAAGACAATAAAAGGTTTTTTCTCAATTCATCAACTCCAATTAGTAGCTGAAAAAAATGTTATGCAAATCTAAAACCCTAACTAATATGGCTTAGCATAGTGGTTTGGTTATTTAAACAAATCAATTCGTTAAGCTATAGATGCATTGATTATGATGTAGATAGATGTCATTGTGTTCTAAGAAATCCCTTTTCACCAAAACATAATGATATTATGCCTATAGTTGAATTCGATCCTTTGGCTACAAATTTTTCACCAAAAAGTTTGCAATCACTAAAATATGCATAATACTAAACATTGTATAAGGATGAATTATAATAATATAGATGATCATATAGACAATTTCCTTGTAGGGCTGAAATGAAATAGGTCTATAGTCTTATGCCACTGATTTGGAGGCCAAAACCAATCACAAGAACCTAGTCACTTTATCAAATGTAGTTGTTTGAGATGGAGCTAGATCACAATTTCTAAAAGAGGTCGAAGCAAAAATTATCCATCATGAAAGGAATAAATCAAAGAGTTAGATATTTGTACAAAGGGTCAAAACTAAAGTCAAATTTAAGAGATGATAATATGAATAAAACACAATGTATCACATAATTTTCTCTTTCAATCTTGATGCATCATAGAAAGTATGAACTATCTTCAACGTGCTTGCTTAGGATCAGCTTCAAGAATGGAAAGACTCATGGCGTTGATTTATTCAGAGCTACTTGGAAAGAAATGTTTTAAATCCCAAGAATGTGAGCCATTGACCCTGAATCCATTCAGATATTCAACCTTCCAAGAAGATATTCAGGACTTTGCTTGGATGTAGAGTTATTACAGAGCATTCTTTCACAAGATTTGAATCAAAATTCATGCCTTTGAGGAGAGTGAAGGCCTTCTTTTACAATGCTAGAGAAACGTATAGGAGGGCTAGAAAAAATTCAAAGGGAGTGAAAACATTTAAATTTTATTTTAGGATGACTTGAATGGGGGGCTATTTTAATTTTAAAATGAAAATTATTTTGGACCCAAAACCCTTGTTAACCTTACGCTGACTTTAATGAAGGAAGAAAGATGAAATTCGAATTTCAAATCTCTTAGTTTAGAGCCAACATTAATTTACTAAATTTCTTCTAAGCCCATGAACCAATAATAAACCTCCATGTCACCTTATTTAGGGGTTTTGACGTTTAATATGGGGGTTTCATCTTTGAACATGCATATCTCTTAAACTATGATAACTCTCATGATGTGCCACATACTGTTGGAATTGATAATACAAGGAGAATCCAATAAAAATGGTATTGTATCGAAAAGCCATGCTTTTCCATGTCATTTTTGTCAACAAAGGTGAGGAATCTTCTGGTGTTGCTTGGGTTGACATCAATGAAAACCACATTTCAACACTAATAGCCCACTTCAATGATCCATTCTTGGCAAGATCCATTGGAGCTTCATGTTTTTTCTCTGGGGAGATGATTCCAGAGAGACGAGAATGTTTTTGTAATGTGCTATGAAATTTCCTATACCAAACTTTAAAAACTTATTGGAAAATCATTTAGAAACATAAGTTTGGGAACCCCTCGCCTCCGTACCCTTGACAACATGTGGATCAACCAACAAAAGAGACATGTCATATTTTTATTGGTCACAAGAAGTGAAATGGATCCATAGTGGCATCATGATGTCAACAAGACACTTGGAACCAATAGGGATGTGACAAATGGCATGTAGATTTGGACTTTTTGGGTGGCCTAGTGGGCTGAAAATGGGCGACACCTACCACTTAGCAAGTGACACATGGCATCCTTGTTGAGGTGAAAAATAGGTCAGCAATGAGAACACATCATCCTAGTCTATGTAAGCCTAGGAACCCCGATGATTTACAGACAACTAGCAAATTTTATCTCCAGGATGAGAGATTGTTGAGACATAGTGGAATATCGACTGATGGATGACGAGGAGTGGTAGACCAATCAAAAGGTGGCCCCAACAGGTTACACAATCTCATAAGATAGCAACCTGATGATTTATATCATAGCACAAAGTTTTGTTCCCAGGGAAATAAAGTCGGGGTTTAACGAGTCTCCTCCAAGACTTGGTTATATAGTAATGTGACCAAGGCACAGGCCCAACATGAATGAGTTGACAACTTAGGCATGTTGCACCATATTTGGTGGATTCCACCATAAATGGTGGTGTTCTAAACTTGTGATAGTGCCCATGAATGAGTTGGAAGCTTTTTGGAAGAACACAATCAATTTTCTGACATATTTAGTAGTTCAACCAAATCTGGCAGTTCACCAAATTTAGAAAGCCACTAGTAAACCTTGTAAAAATTCCAGAATTGAGGAAATTAGTAGTTAAAATTAGTTTCTCACCTTAGGAAAGTAGAGAAAAGTATGAAGAAAATATGGACACATCAAGAAGACTTAACAAAAGTGGTAGATGAGTTGAAATATGAATTCTTACAAGCTAAAGAGTTTAACTTAAATAAAAGTTATAAATCTAAAAATATAAGTTCTAATTCTTTATAAGTAGAATTGAATTAGACGGCATAAATAAAATACTTCAATTGAAGAAGGGTTAGGGCATCCCTTATCTTTTTATGTTATAGATAGGCTTGTTTCTCTCACTTTACGTTGTGCAGATATCATCACTATGATTGATAGCCTAACCTCGTAACCATATCTCCCTCACTATCATCATGCTACCCTACTTTCTCACATAGTTGTTGTAGTTTTCTGCAGATTTTCGGCAATGGATGTCGACGTGGTTGACTATTTGTAGGATCCAAACCCCGAAGGGTCCATTTGGACAAGATCTAAGACTACGCTAGTGTGGACAGATAGCGAATCTCTGGGCATGGTATCTCCATCTCCATAGGATTACTCTAGCTACCGTTTCGACCCTTGACCCCCCTTGCACCCTATTCTATCTGCTAATTTCTCCATCGGATAGTCGAGACTCGACTGCCCTCCCCTCTCACTGGAAACCCTAAACTATATCATTTCTTGCATGCCTCCATCCCCTTCCTTGGAATCTGTGCCTTTGGACATTCCCCATTTGACTATCCCTTCCTCGAACCCTACTGTGGCTAGACAAACCTCTATTTCCTCTCCTTCACAAGCGTCCACACAACATTTCCCGACTCATTCCTTGGCTACTCCTGGCCTTTATTCATCCTCATATGGGTGATTTAATACTCCTACTGTCAACCCTCGCACCGACACCCCTATATCTTGGCGGCACACATTAGGTTCACAAGACCCTTTTCAGGAACATCCCACTGCTCCGCGGATTGACAAAAAATAGAAGTGTGTTAAGTCCACTCACAAGAAATTGGAGGTCAACTTCAGGGTGAATGTGCATATGGTGGAGGTGGTGGGCAAAACTAACATGGTGCTGGTTGGTAGGGTTTGAGGGTGCGCCTACATTGCTAGCAAACTTCGCCAACGGGTCATGGAAATTTGGGGGCATATCCTTACAGAACTCCCATCTGTAACCACCTTGGCTTGAGGGTCGTTTGCGCTAAGTTTTTCAAGGGAGGAATATAAAACATGGGTCTTGTTGAGATATTGGCATATTGAGATGGATCCCATCTTGCTAAAGCAATGGAGCCCTTTATTTGATCCTGAACATGAACAGGTGGGAGCTGGACCAATTTGGGTCATGTTACTGGGCCTCCCCCTACATTTCTGGTCTGAGGACGTTTTTACGCACATCGGGAATTATCTTGGAACATATTTGGATTTTTACAAGTCCTATGAATCTATCGGAAACAAGTCCATGGCTCGAATTTTTGTTTATTTGGATATCAGGGAAGGTTTGGAGGAACATATTACTTTGCACCAGTGAAGATTTAGACGAATTTAGCTCCTAGATTATGAAGGCATGCCCTTTCGTTGTCGAAGGTGTCATAAGGCGGGGCATCTATTCAAAGAATTCCCTTTGGTTAAACCCGTCGACTCCCCTACGAAAGCTCTAAATGCAGCAACCACAGGAGAACCCTCTATTTCACAAGTGCCGACTTCATGATCTTAGGGGCAGAGTCACACTGTTTGCAAAGATGCTCAGATCCCTGTATTGATTGCTCTTAGACCTCCTTCACCACCTATGACAAGATCCAGGGCTGCTGCCACGACTGCTTAATCATCAGGTACTTTTTCTCCCCTCTGCACTGCATCTCCTATTATTTCTACTATTTCTATTATGCAACATCATGTTGCATTTGCATCCATTCCTAGCATCTCATCATCCCCATTATCATGCCCTCTAGACTTGAACCCTCCAACTATCGCCACCACTCTGCCTTCCATTCCTAATCTTCCCTCCGACCCCCCCCCCCCAAGAGATTCATACCTCCTTGGGGTATTCACACTCATACAATCTCTAGTCAAGAGCATACCACCCACCTGATCTACTTGGGATCGGGATGATTTCCCCTCATAAATCATCCAAGTCCACGAGAGGTAGAAATTCCTTCATCTCCAAGGCTATCATCCAGGGCGGGGTGGACGTGGCTTTGGGCAGTCAAACCACACTCGATAGGGTTCTTATAGCATCAAATACCCTTAATTAGCTTCTATCATGAAATGGTTATCCTTCAATTGCAAGGGCTTGACAAGCCTTGCAAAAAAATCTTCCCTTAGAAGGTTGTTGGAATTTGAGTCCATCGATATCCTTTATCTGCAAGAAACCCTTGCCAATGCTGACTTGATCGTCCTTATTCCTCATTACCTAAAGCTGGGTTGGACTTTCCATGCTCATGATGCCATTTGAAGATCTGGAGGTAGTGCCTTAGGTGTAAATCCATGTACCATTAAGATTATCTCCACTTGGGGTAGAGCTGGATTTATTGGAATAGGCATCTTCTCCCTCTAAATTAGAGATGGAGATCAGAATATTAAATATTTACACCCCCTGCCTCAATCATGCTGAATTCTATTCTCATCTGCTTAATTTATCTCTTGTAAATTATAACAATCTTATCATAGGAGGGGATTTGAATTACTTTATTGGATATGGGGAATCATGGGGTAGTAATGCTCAAATTGATCCAATTTCGGAAACCATGGCTCATCTAATGGAGCAACACCATTTGATTGATGTTCCCATGCACAAATTGATGCCTACTTGGTGTAACCAAAGGACTGGAGATGTTGCATTAGTCATGCATCTGGTTCGGTTTCTCATAAACGAACATTTGTTACAGGATCTTCCTAATTATTGTTAGTGGGTTGGTATGTGTGAAATCTCCGACCACTCTCCTATCTTCCTTGGGCTCTCTGGGCCCTTTCAAATTCAACTCCTATTGGTTATTGAACCTCAACTACATCAAGCTGATCATATATTCCTGGCATTCCCACCCTCCATCTAGGGGGAGATCTATAGCTGAGGGATTCTGTCATAATTTACTTGAGATCAAGAGCCTTACTATCAAATGAGCCAAGGAGAAAAGAGACAGAGATGAAGCAACCCTCACTACCATTGAAAAATAGATGGAGGATCTTCTAGATGAGCATGGCAGAGGGTTTATATCAGATGTTGCAAAAACTCACTTTACTAATTTAGAGTCACACAGAGCCAAGATTCTAAAAGACCTTGAGGAAACCTAGTGCCTCAAGAGTGGGTCCATTTTTCCGAAGGATGAAGGGCCAACAATACTATTTGGAAAATTCCAACTAAAGAAAGACAATTTGTGACGACTTTTCACCAGTTGGCCCACCTAGGGAATTCACAATTTTGGAAGCTGTTCAAGGCCCCTCCTAGGGTATTGTTAGCTGAAATTATCCACATAGCAGGGTTATTCCCCCGTTATGTGGATCAAGAAAACTCCGAGGATCTTGTCAAACTTGTTTTCATGGGCGAATTAGAGGGAACTATTAAATGGTTTAAAAAATATAAGAGCCCTAGGCTAGATGGGTGAACAATTGAATTCTATATTTCCTTTTTTGATATCATTGGATAGGATCTTCTCAATCTGGTGGAGGAATGTAGACTTACTAGTCGTATGTACAAGGCTATCAAGTCCACCTTTATTGCCCTTATTCCCAAGGTGGATTCGCCTAGCTCTTTTGATGACTTCAAGCCCATCTCTCTCTGCAAATGCCGATACAAAATCATTGCTAAGATTATCGCCAACTGTCTTAAGCCCATTCTGTCTAATCATATTCTTCCTGAGAAATTTGATTTCCTACAAAATCATCAAATTCATGAAGCAGTTGGCACTCATCAAGAGGCCCTCCACTCTATCAAGATGAAGAAGCTCAAACGAACCCTTCTCAAGATTGACTTATCTAAGGCATTCGACAAGATTATTTGGCTATAAATCAGAATTCTCCTTACTCACTTGGGTTTCCCAATATCATTTATCACCTGGACCATGAGCTGCATTAAAATTTCATCTTTCACTGTTCTCATAAATGGCTCTGCATCTTATTTCTTTCATGCAGAGCATGGGATGAGGTAGGGATGCCCTCTGTCCCCTCTCCTGTGGAAGGGCTCAATCGACTCATGCACCAAACTAGAAGGGAGGGGCAGATATCGGTCTAAATATCACTGATCACTGTACCATTACCCACCTCCTTTTTGTAGATGATGTTATTATTTTTCTAAATGGAGGTATCCAAGACTCCATTGCTTTCCATGATATCATGTCACCTTTTTTAGCTACTACAGATATGGAGCCCAATAAGATGAAATCCACTATTACTTTCTCTATTTTCTCAATTCACGAAATGCAGGAAACCTCTCAGAAGTTCCCCTATCATCTACTTCAATTGGAGGCTGGACTTAAATATCTTGGCTTCCAAATTAAACCTCATGGGTACAAGATTGCAGATTGGTCATGGCTAGTAGCCAAGATAGAAAGGAGGCTGCATAACTGGAACCACAGATTTCTATCAAGGGCAGGGATACTGGTACTCATCAATTCAATACTTGAGGCTACACCAGTGTATTGGATGTCATTAGCATGGATCCCTTATGGAATCCTAGCTCAGATTCAAAAATTATGTTGTAGATTCCCTTAGAACAGATGTAAGGAAGGGAAACCATTTGCTTGGGTGGGATGGAACCAGATCGCTCTACCAAAGAAATGGGGGGGATGGGGATTAAAATATCTATCAGCTTTTTCCCATGCATTTGCTGCTAAAATGGGCTAGCTTATATTCAGATCAAAAAATCTATGGACAAAGGTAGTGCATTACAAATACATCTAGCCATTACAGATCATGGAATGGATCCATCTTCCTACTTGGCATAAAATGAGAATTTATTCAATTTGGAGAGTTGTTCTTCATGCTCTACCTATTGTTAGAAATGGTTTAGTATGGTGTATTTATGATGGTTAATAGGTGCAGATTGGCATTGATCCATCGATCGAGAGTGGAAATTTGCATCGACTCCCCCATGATCTCATTCAACACCTCAAACAAAATGAGATACATAGGCTTGCTTCCATTTCAGACATGGAGTACTCCACCATTTTTCGCACAAGAATGGAAATCAGCTGGGGATTTAGGCATCCCAGCTCAATGGCACTAGGCATGGATGAATACTTAAAGGCCCTATTAGAATCCCATGTTCGCATCAAAGAGGGGGTAGATGAAATTATTTGGGCTCATGTTGGGCATGGAATATATACACGCAAAGAAGGTTACCTTGTCATACAAGCCACACTTACACCACCTATACTCATTGATTGGTGTCAACACATATGGAAGCTTAAATCCCCACCTCGCACCAGATTACTCATGTGGAACATCTTGAAGAACAAAACAACTATAGGTACTAATATCATGCACAAGTCATATCATGGTCCCTCCAGATGTGTATTATGCAAACACTTTGAAGAATCAAATAGCTATTTATTCCTCCATTGCGGATCGGTTATTGAATTATGGACTTAGGTACTCTCATCCCTATCTATAAGTGCTCGATGATATGGGAAAAACATTGTGGAAGCTTGGAACCATTGGTGATCATGGACCTCAAATAAAGAGCATCACTATATTACTTTGATTATATGTTGGTCCATATGGCTGAACCGGAACAGATATATCTTCAAAGCGAAAGAAATAAAATAGCTATTTCTATTGCCTGCATATTATCTGAATACCATGGCATTCCGGATGATGATAATAAATCCCTTGTTCGAACAGTGACTACTGAAGTCATCAACCACAATATATCATGGGCCTATTTTGATGGTGCTGCTTAGGAACAGGGATGTGGAGGGGGTATATTGTTGCACCAATTTGAAAACCTTACCTTTTGCATACAATTGGGTTTGGGGGTCAGGCACAAATAATTTCGCTGAACTTATCACTCTTCGTCACCTACTCCACTTTGCACTTGCGCATGACCGCAAACATCTTCAAATATTTGGGGATTCAAAAATCATCATAAGCTGGTTCAACAATGCATCCACTTATCACATGCATTCACTCAGAAATATATTGGATGAAGCATTACTTTTTAAATCCCAATTTGAATATATTTCTTGTCAACATATTTACAGGGAGTGCAATCAAGCTTCCAACCAACTATCCAAGGAGGCCACGGTCCTGTTAGCGCTTGAAATTTCACCTCAGGCTGAGAAAGGCAAACTCCAAGGCAACATCAAACCACTTAGCCTCGTAGCTAGCCCTACGGGGCAGGAGAGGGCTCTCTCCGGTCTATCTCGGCAAAGATCTTCAACGGGCAGAGATAACCAATAAAGAACACTTATTTTAGGCTAGTAAACTGATAAAAAGGTTTGATTTGGGATTTTTAGGGTTTTGGTGGAAAATTGGGGAAAGGCAAATTTTGGGTGCGGGGATCGGACACAGTTTTTGCAGGGGGTTCTTTGGGGCGAGGTAGGAGACTGTATTGATGCCTTTGAAAGATTTGGATGGATGAGAATGACTGGTGAGGAGCTAAGGAGAGCAAGAAATTACCTTGAATTCTCCTTAAACGGCTGAAAACATTGATATTAAGCAAACTTAAAGGCAGAGCATAGCAACCATGAATTCTACCTTAACACTTCATTTGCCTAATTTGCAGAAGAAAAAGTAAGAAGATAATTCACATAAAAAACTTACAAGTACAAAGAGAAACACACCATCAATACATGTAACCATAGGAATCCCAAAAAGGACTGCAAAACCCTCGTCTTTCTTCCTGTGCCAAAATGCAGAGATACAATGAGTAATACAATAGAAGCTTTCTCCCTCAAGGTTCCAACCATGAAAATGACCAAGAAAGTACATAATATAGGCAAGCTAACATATTTCCTTGCCTCTATGGGTCGAGCTCACTATCCTAGGAGCTATTTCAACCAATTCCAAACTGAGCACTGAAAACTAGGCAGTCAAAACAACTTGCCTCTATAAGCAAGGAAACCAATTCATTCATTAATTTTTTGCCTATCTTATGAATGAATCTTCTAGAAGAGATAAATGAGTGTCAAAATATCATAAAATTACATCATTTACATCAAGGAGGATCAAAATCCACTCCAAAAAGTCAAACCTAGTCAAAACTGTGTTTTGCTGAGTTGTAGGTGCATTTCTGTGAAAATTGCCCAACGGTCGCGCCCTGATTCTGAACGGGTCGCGCGCATTTGGAGCAGTTTTCAAGGCACTTCAAGGTGTCCAAATGATGAAAAATTGGGCTTGTTGGAACGGTCTAGATGTCTACTTTCCAACCCAAGTGGAATTTCTGAATTTGGTGTCAATTTGCCCCTCCAACATTGCAATCTCCCAAGACTGCTTCCTGTGTGTCAAAAAGGTGGCAGAAAGTCAATTTTTGCTTGTTTTTTGACCTTCTGGAGGCTCAAAACTTGGTGAAATTTCTTGTTCTTTGCTGAGAAAGTGTAGTTTTGCATGAAAAATCCAAAAATGCAAACTTTTCCTGAAATGGACCTCCCAATCGAAAAGGTCGCGCACGGTGCGCGACTCGTTGGTGGAGAAAACCTGTTTTTTGACCAAAAATTCACAAGTGACCAAAAATGCTCAAAATTTTTTGAAATTTGTGCTGGGGTTGAGTCATTTAGTACCATGCTCCTTCAAGGAAGCATCAGCCAAGATGTGGAGGGGATCGGGCCTTTTTCTTCGTTTGAGTGCCTTGGCCAACCGTCCTTGGAGCACCTTCATTCTTGCCTTGCATACGTGCATTCGGGCCCAATAGTGGTTCTTCATATTCCGGAGTAGGTCCTTATCTCTATTGGCCTTGGCCAGCAACCTCTCCAAATGAGCATTGACCCGAATGAGCATAGATTCTCGATCTATGGGTGTCAAATCACCGGGTCTCCTATGAGCCAATTCCTGGTCTTCACGAATCTTCCGCAGCTCATAAAGCTCGTGCTCATCGTCCAACTGTTTGTTGCGCTGCTCTAAATAGTTAATTATCCATTTTTCCATCTGCAATTTCTTGTGCAGTGACTCATTCTTGGTCCTTTGCTCTCGGATGATCTCCTTAAGCTCTGAGCTAGGAGAACAGGCGTCAAGATCAATGATGTCAATATCTGGATCACCTTCAAGCAAAAACACATGGAGTCTTTACTTGCAAATGAAGGCTTTGAAAATATGATCATGATCTTCTTCAAGCTTTAACAAACCATAATTTATATGATTGAAGGCCTACCTGACAAGCTTGAGGAGATTTAGGGTCTTCTTGAAGTTTATAATCAATTACTGTAGGTGAGCTCTTGAAAGGTCGCGTGCAGGATTGAGAGGTCGCGCACTCCCAAGAGGTTGCACCCTTGTATTTTTCTAACTGCTGGAACCCCCTAGAGAGGTCGCGCGCTTTTGCAGGAGGCTTTTGGAGGCCTTCCCGGTGTCGGAATTGGGTGCAGGATAGCTCGTTGGAAAGGTATTTGAGTCTAATTTCCAACCCAACTTGAATTTTTCAATTTGAAGTTCATTTGCCCTGTCAAAAATCAAATCTCCCAAGACTGGTCAAAAAGTGCCAAATGAGGCTGCCTCAAGGAAGAGTGCTGTTGCAGTCAATTTTTGGATGCCTTCCTCAACCCCAAATTGAGCTCATGATAGCTCATTGGAAATATCTTTGTGTCTAGTTATCATTATACCCATCAAACAAATCATTTGGCCAACCACACTAGGAGAAAACTTGATTTTCCCAAGGTCACTTCAGAGGTGTCTTTGATTCTCCTGAGGCAACAGTATTCTTTACATTTCTCTAAAACCATGACACATGTGCAAAACGTGAAGGATGTTTTTCTTCTTTGGCATGTTCTGGACAAAAACCTCTCTCAGTTTCCCAAAATTCATCTTTGATTTCTCTAAAACATCTTTTGAGTGAGACTTATCCCGATGTATGAAACAAAGAATTCTGCCGAAATGAAGCGAAATCAAGGGGATAAGGGGCTTCTAAATTCTTGGGGAAATTTGTAGAAGTAGGGAGGGATATTAGGAAGCAGGGGAAAGTGGAATCTCAGAGATTGAGTGAGGGGAAGAGATCCAAAAGGACAACAGGCCCAACCTAGAAAATTGCCAAGTTGTAGCTAGAAACTAGGGTTTGTGAAAAAATGAGGAATTTGGCGAATCTAAGGGATGGGAAGCATTTTATAAGGTACATTAAGGATCGGGGAAGGTGTATGAACATCAGGAAACAAGTTTTTCTGATGATTTGACCGTCCAAGAGAAATTGGCTTCAAAACCCTAGGAGAGGGAAATGAACTTGCCAAGGCACAACTGAAGCATGAACAAGATGTAAAATGACTCATTAGACACTGACATGATAAGGAAAACCCTATGAATGATGATAGACTCAGCTGAATGATGACATGGACTGACATTTGGGCAAACCCTAGACCTAATGCCTAGTGACCAAATTTTGCTTGAAGACTCACTGAAATGACAAAATTTGACCTTGACACTTCAAAATCACTTTGTAAGAGCATGTTTGATCAATGGAGGAAGGCTGTAAAGACTGACACTAACATTGGCTCCAATGGGGATGGTAGCTCCTTGGAGGTGCCAAGAACAGCAGATCTTTGGGAGAGCAGACCAGTGCCTTATCCATTGGGCAATGGAGCCATTATTTCGGCAAATGACACAAGACTCTGACTCATTTATTGACTGAAACCTGACTCAAGCCGACACAATTATGAAACCAACATGACTAAAAACTGACTCACAAATGACTCATGATTGACTTAACGAAAACAAGAACTTACAAAGCTTATTGAAGGGCAGCAGTCCATCAAGATTTGAAATCATGATGACAACCACCAGTGTTTCTTACAAGACAATATACATCAAACTATATCAAAATGCCAATGTAACCAATCAAGAAGATGGCTCCTTGACTGATTCTCCCTATCAGAACTTCTGGTCAACAGTACAAACCTATCACTGGGCATCCAAAAACATAGTTGACCATGGCTGTAACAAAACACTGTAACAAACATTTTCACTGCTGGCTGCAACAAACTTGCTAGAGGATCGTGAAAAACATGAAGATTTGCCACTGCCACCTCCTGCTGAAGGATCAAGGTGTCCTTTGTTTCAAATTCTGATCTGCCTTCATCATGTGCTTCGGTAAAAGTATGCTCATGGGTTTCAAAAAACTTTGAACAAATGGATGGGCAGATCTCTTCTTGGAAAAGCATTTCAGCACATGAAACATATGAAGATAAATCTGAATGGAAATCCTGAATGTTTTGTTCCTTTGTGGTGTGAATGTGTTGTAGGTCATTTGTATATGATATGACAGCCGAATTATCATCTTTGTGAAGGAAAACATTATCTGTTTGCTGATCTACAAGACAATCATCTTCTTCAACAGAGGAAGAAGTTTCCCCAACACTTTCCTAACTATGTGTGCATTGTAAATCTACTGTAGCTTGAGCTGTAACAAGACCTTTCAAAAGCTGATCTATCTCCTCTTTAGACAAAGGAGAAAATGCCTTTTGTTCTCTTCTGCTTAAACAATAATTATTTTCATATGATAGGGCACTCAAACTATCATTTATTACTGAGTTATTGAAAGGAGATTCATCACTTACTTGCACAAAGATCTCACCTTGCTGTTCATGAACATCTGAATCCAAAACTCTGTCTATGATCTCAACAGTAGAGCTCTCTTTGATGGGCTTCAGCACAAGATATTCCTGGTCATCATAATCTAAATGTTGTTCTGAAGTAGCTGTCCTAACATTATCACATTCTGCAATCTGGTCTTCTTCTGTGGGCAGATCTGAAACGTCATTCTCCCTTTCATCATTTTCAGCCATATTATCTTCAACCTTGCTGATCTCGATTCTGCTGCAAAATGTCCTGATCATCTTGATGGGAATTCTCTTAGTTTTCTTTATGTTGGTGAAATGGATTCTCATACAGAGCCTCCATGAGCTCAACATCCATAAAATTATCATCTTCGTAATATTTCTCGAGGCTTTCAATAAAACTATAAGCATACTTGCAACAGTCTTGAACTAAATTTAATGATGGATAAGAGTCCTTATATCGTTCAATGAACATAGCATGAAAATCCTTTAAACAGTAAATACAAGCAGGCGGCAAACTTTCATACCATGATTGGGCTTTACCTTCCAAAGTGGCCAAAAATATCTTCATTAAGCAATCTTCAGGAAAATACACCTTCAACTTGCGAATATGCATATGAAATCTAACCAGATGTAGAGCAGCGTCCTTCTTACCATCATCATTAAATATAGGCAAATTCCTTGACCAATCTACCTTTGGAATTTT
>APFE030419740.1:0-10499 GCA_000404065.3 Pinus taeda | reverse complement strand
TATGTTGTCTGTCCAACCAGCATGTTTACTAAATTTCCATTTCAAGAGTTAGCCCTCTTTGTGTTTAAAGATAAATCAGTAGTTTATTTTGAGAGAGCCCTCTCAGGTTAGGGAGGCTAATCCTTAGCTAAAAGTCTGGTCTGAAATAGTTACATAGGGTCTTACTCATTAGCAGCCATCAATACTGATTTTGTGATAACAGGTAGTACATTCGCATTTGAACACAATCCATGATTACCTGATCCATTTTGTACTCGCCTATTTGCACAGTCAGTCTCATCTCCCTTCCTGTGCACAATGCATGCTTTCCCAGTTTTCAGAACACGCGCAGTTCTCCTGACCCCACGCACCTAGTGATAAGTTCCTATAGCCCTTTAACTGCCTTGCTGTCATGCAAAAGTTTCATGTATGTCTCTAGAAAGATAGTGAGCATGGAAAGATCCATCCTTGATTCTAGTTGATCCTTACTACTTGAAGTGGAGGCCTCCATGAAGCTCTTCTTAGCTTCCATTAATGTCTCCTTCGTGCGTTCTAAATCAAACTCGGGTTCCTCTGTAGGAGCCTTGTGAACCCACATGCTTTCTTCTTGCTGCTTCCCTTTATCATCTCCTTTTTTCATACTGCTCCTGAGCATCATGTTTACATTTGGGTCTTCTTCACATGGTTCAGACCTCATCATTTCTAAATTTTGGGTTGGAGGGGGCTGGAGTACCCCCTTTTCGCGCATCTTCGATATCAATGCAAGGAAATCTTTTGCCTCATGATCAAACTGATTATAGTACCAACATGATATCCTAGTCGGGTTCATACAATCACGGGCATACTGCCCTGGCCCTCTGCAATTGTAGCAAATTATGTGTCTGCGACCCCTTCCTTGTCCCATTCCACCTTGACCCCGACCACGCCCCTAAAACCTAGCATGCACCATTCTTGCATTTGGGTTGAGGGCTCGCATTTCGGTCTACACCGTGTAGGCAGGAGTCCAATCCATCATTAGCTCATAGCTTCAGCAAGTGTGTTCGTCATGGCAAACCGACCTGCAGAAATTACAAAACAATTGTTGGGACGCCTGTGTATACTTCTGCAATATATGACAATTATCTGTGGTGTGTTTTCCTCCTATCTAGTAGATTGCGTAGTATAATGCAGATGCCGCACTCACCCCTGCCTGTGCCTTCGGTCTTAATGGCATTGGCCCTCCCCTTGCCAAGTAGTTCGCAAACACTGGACAATGGTCCTTGTCATGCCCTTGGCCTTTGCATTTTATGCACCATACTTCCTCACACACCTCCGGCCAAGTTGTCCTATCCTGTTTCAAACCTTGCGTCTCGAGAGACAGATTCTGTAGTTGCACATGGATTTGTTGGACTCCCAACCCAAGGTCTTGTATAGGGGTCTCATGCAATCTCATTGCCATCTCCAATGCTTCATCTTGGGTGGAAAGTTTTTGCTGTGACAACATTGTCCTTAAGTGTGGCGTAAGTGAGGCCACAAACCATGTGTGATGTTGTGCATCTATTAACGTCATATTGGCTTTGCAGATCGTACTCTTCAGCCTTTGGTCCAAATCCCAGGGGGTCTCACTCGGGAGCATTGTGATCTCCTTAAACCCGATGATTGATTGTGTCTCTGATTTTGGCCTGCTGAATTCCCTGTTCAACGCGGTCTGGATTTCTACAATTCCTACATTCGAGTGGTCATTAGAATGCTTGATATACCACGTTAATGCACGATCTTGCAGTGCGCTCACCAGCATAGCCTTTTTAATATTATCATCCATGACACCCTGTGCTTCCCATACTGCTCTTACTACGAACTTCTTCCCATACTGCTCTTACTACGAACCAGAATTGGTTCGGATCTTCATTCCTACTCCTCTGAATACTGGTAGTTTTATCACGCTCGCCATACTAAACTGTGGAGGTGGCAGAGGTGGAGTGGGTGGAGATGGAGGTGAGGGGGGCGAAGCGAGTGGTAGTGTGGGTGGAGGTGGTAAATGCGGAATTCGATGTCTTATCAAACTAACTGTGCTTCTCGGAGAAACCTTTGGGAGCTCGTCCTCACTCTCCTGCAAGGGTGAAATTAAGGTACTATTTTCTAATTCTTCACTACTTCCGCTTCTGTAGATCTTTCCACTTCGCGTAGTCCCAAACATTAATTTATTCGCATAACCCGCTTTTCACACAATAACATCTTAATCCAAGTGTTCAAATATTTAATATACTTACCTCGCGGTCCCTTGAGAAAACGTCGCTCGACCTCATTGTAGCTAACAGTCATGTATACCACGACCTCAGTGATAAATCCTCCTATTATTCGTTGGAGCCAGTGGTCCACAACTCGTGCTATCTTATCTTCTGAGGCTTCTAGTCCGTGCACTAGTTCCAGAGTCCACTATTGGTTTGTCAAGCCTACACCTTCCCTGACTGTCTGCTAACTTTGCGATCCACTCATACAGATCAGACGGAAAAGTTGCAAAGAAAATTTCGTGGATTTTAGTGTACAAGTAGCGATACAACCATTGTTCCTTAGATACTCACATATTTCTATTTTCTTGCACCGCGAACTTGTTACTCGCTTGACAATGTATGGGCCCAACCACATAGGCTAGAACTTTCCTAGACCTAACTTATCGACCTCTTGGTCATATAAGAGAACCGAATCTCCTTCCAAGATGACTCTGGGCTTGACACTTTTTTCATATTGCGCTTTGATGCATATTTTATGAGATTAATTGGCTAATGCGAAATCATGTCAGGTTTCATCCAAACTAGTTAGATGTAAAAGACGCTCCTCCTCTGCGGAAGTAGAAGGAATAAGTTTGATAGCTATTTTCAGTGATGGAATTTCACATTCGATGGGGAGGATCACTTCGATACTATACACTAACTGGAAGGGAGTAAATCTGGTAGCAGTCCTAACTGAGGTTGGGTATGCCCACAAGGCAGCAAAGAGAAGCATGTGCCAATCGGATCTGTGGACCCCTATCATGCATTGAAGCATAGTCTTAAGAAATTTTTTAATCGCCTCAACTTGTTCGTTAGCTTGAGGATAATAGGGAGTGGAGTTTTCATGTGAAAGTCCCAATTTGGCAGCTAATTCGGTCATCATATGATTCATAAAATGCTTCCTGTGATCTGTTACTATTGCTTGCAAAACACCAAACCTAGCAATTACATGGTTGAATAAAAAATAAATAGTCGTTTCAACAGTGTTGTTAAATGTAGGCATCACTTTGGCCCAATTGGTAAAGTAGTTAACAACGACAATAATATAGCCATTCCCCCTTACATGTCATAAAGTTGATACCCCATTTTGCAAAGGGACCAATGACGACAACGGGATGCAAGAGAGCAAGTAGAGCAGAAATTTTACGATCATAAAACTGGCACGCATGACACTTTTGGATTGCAAGGGTACAGTCACAGAAAATGGTGGGCCAAAGGTAACCGACACGTAAGATATTTTTCTCGATATCATAACCCGATAAGTCTCCACTGCATGCCCCTGAGTGACATTCATTGAGGGATTTCTTGGCCTCCTCGAGAGCGAGGCACCTATGTAAAATCGTGTCCATATCACAATGGTAAAGGGTGTTGCCGATAATAACATAATTTCAAGATTGGTATCAGATATGTCATTGCTCAGAGCGAGAGGTATTAGGTTGGAAAGTCTGGGTCCTGAGATAGATTAGAAAATCTCCATACTAGGGGTCAGATGACGAGATAAAAAATAATGACTCATGTGGGATGGAATATTTAGATGCATATTCAACATCAAGGGAAGGGAGATCACACATTAGCTCGACAGAAACTAACGATTTCTTTGACTTGGACTTGATGAACTCTAGGTTGAACTATTGGAGAATAACGATCTGCTTAGATTATTTCCCCCCCAGCAATTGAGGTTGACAATATGTAAGTCATAGGGTTGCAATCTGAAATGATCATAGTTTTGTGAAGTAAGATGTAATGACGAAATATTTGGATGGCTTGAACGACTGCCAAAACTAACTTTTCCACATGAGTATATCGGATCTTAGTATCATTAAGGTTCTGGCTCAGATAATAGATGGGATTTTCAATCCCCATATTGTCTTCTTGGACCAACACCATAGCTATAGTAGATATGGCGGCAACAATGTACATGAAATATTCGCGTTGATAGTCATGGGGATATAAGGGAGATGCTCGAATGAGTACATATTTTAAGGCATCAAATGCTTTATTTATAGCATAATACCAATGGAAGGGAATCCCTTTTTCGAATAAGCGAGTAAATCCTTTGGTCAGTTCAACTTAGTTAGGGATGAACCTCCTCATGAAGTTAGCTTTCCCTTGGAGTCTTTGTAACTGAATGGGGGAGTAACGCGAACGCAAGTCAACGATTTCCTGGAATTTTAAAGGATCGATACAAATTCCTTGGTTTGAAATGACGAAACCAAGGAGCCGACCAAAACCAGCACCTAACACACATTTTTGCAGGTTAAGTTGAATGTTATAATGTCTACAACAGAGAAAAATAGTCCGTAAATGCATGGGGGATCAACCCGATGCTTGGAGTGACCAGGGAGATTATTCATATAGGGTTGCACTATATGCTTAATGTCAAGAAAATCGTAATCCATCGCATGTTGAAATATGCCCCTGTGTTCTTTAAACCAAAAGGGAGATTTATATAAGAAAATGTACCCCAAGGACAAATAAAAGAAGTTTTATGCTGGTCCGCTGGGAGAATTTTGATTTGATTATAGCCCGAGAATCGATCCATAAATGAATAAATCTCGTAGCCAAAGTAGTCGTCAACAATCTGGTCAATAAATGGGGTCAGGTAGTTTTATTTCAGACAAGCTCGATTTACATCTCGACAATTGACACATATTCAGATCATGCCCTGTTTCTTCATGATAGGGACAAAATTTGATACCTAACCAATTAAAGTAATGGGGTATATGAAACTAGCCTGAAGAATCTTTTCAATTTCAGCTTTTATCCCAACATCCTTCTTGCAATGGATCGGATGGAAGTGCTGTTGGACGGGTTTAGCATCAGGATATGTCTTCATTTCATGTACTACTATGTTGGGGTCAATACTTGGCATTTATTCATATGTCCAGGCAAAGGCATCTCTGATCTCATGAAAAGGGCTCGATAAATCTCGATTTCAGATGAAGAACAAGATATTCTGATGTATAAATTTTTGACTATTCCTGGGTTAATTGAAATATAGAGATAAATAGCTTATTTTATATTCAAAAGGTTATTTTCATAGTCAATCTCATGAATGGAGACATAATTCATAAAGGGTTTGGAAAAATTAGGTAGGTACACACAACTAAGATTATTTTCAATGGTATCTGGGAAGGAGGAATGATGATGATGTTCTTCCCAAGAAGCATTGTCTAACATCATGATTTACATGATGCTTTCATCGGTAGAGAATGTACACGAGAAAGGATCAAAGGGTGTGCCATAATCCATTCATTGATCTACCAAATTGATTGAAGAGAAAATAGGGGCCACACAAGCCAAATAAATGGCTTTGTAATATTTCTCAACAGGGTTAAGTGACATTCGGTCACCAAAACGTTTTATGTTAGTTTCATCAGGTACAATCCATGGATCGATCAGGATCATAGAGGATGATATCATGTTGATATAGGATACCAAAGGGGAGGGAGGAGGAGGGCAAAAAGGTTCCCATAAGAAATGATTCCTTTAATAAACTAACTCCAACATGCTGATAGGAATTTAGGGCTTCCCTTACATGAGGGACACTTCCAGTAACATTGGAATCAGAGGAAAAAAAACTTGAGTTGATCTATGGCATGGACCCCGCCTTTATGAGGGAAGGCGATCATCCAAAAGAAAGTTGAGATGATGGAAGCCATAGCATAAACCCATGTATGTCCCAGTATAAGATTATAATCCAGAGGCCCGTTAATAACTTCCACTTCAATGGAGATGACTTTTTCCCCTAGATCTACTTGGAGGGAATTCAAAATCCCACAAGGTTTGTATGTCCTTGCATCAAAGGCTTTTAGTGTGGTGTTCGATTGACTTAGTTGGGGTGAACCAATCACCTTCCAGCAAGACAAGGGCATGATTTAGTTCGATGCTCTGTCATCCACAATAGAACGATGAATGTTATTACCATGGACAATGACTTGAATCATAAAAGTTAACTGGGCTAGAAGTCGAGGGGTATAATTTCCATGAGAGAAAACCACTAAGTTGGAATCTGATGGATCCACACATCTGATGGCTAACAATAAGGCCTTCTTTTGGGTGGGGTAGTTTTGCAACACCTAGAGAGTTGACATAGCTGAAGGAGACTGAGCCAAGTCTTCAACTAAGTTGTAATTTTGAGCGGCTCTCGAACGAGGGTTGAAATCAAACTTATGGATAACACCCTTCGGAGGTTGATATTCAATTCCGTAGGAACCAGAGGTGGAACAACATAAAACAAAGATGGTGCTGAATTGGAAGGTTGATCAGTAGCCTAACCATTTGGTGGATTCACATTACCATAGTCCTTATTCCTAGTGGCCACTGTGACATCAGATTTCATCTTTGAGGAGGAAAGCATCAAAAATGTGTTAGAGGAAGATGCATCCCGGGCAACCATATGAGTCTCCTGATTGGGAAACGGTTCGGTCAACACAACGGGAGAAGTGGATGATTTAAGAAACTGATTCACTTCAACGCGGTGCAGAAAATCATGTGTAAAGTGATCCTCGTTACAAATAAAGCATGGGTATTGAGGCTTTCGTTATCATCAGAAGACAATTTTTTTTGTTTATCCTTTAGTGAGGAATCTTTCTTTTTTCTTACCTTTACCTTTCTTTTTTCTTCCAGGTTGATGTTGAGACTTTGCTTTATTAGATGACTTGACATTTATCTCAGAAGCAGAAGTCACAGGAGGATGAGATTGAGGGTTTTGTGCAGGAGCTGTAAGAGAAATACTAAATGCTTTACTCACCGACTACGAACTGGCAGAACCTATAATTCCATGGGCATCATGAGATTCTTTACCAAGTAAAGGAGGAAAAATATTTGAGGGTCTCAGAGTGTTTGGTATCTTATCATAGAGCGTTCCCGATTGGGTATAAACTAGATCTAAATATTGAGCATGAGCAATAACTTTCTCTTTGGTCACGACTCGTCCTTTGGCTACGTCTTCTATTATGGGAGCTAATAGTGATTTGAAAACCATTCCAATAACAACTGATCGGGAACATAAGTCTTGACCAACCAGCGACGACACCTCCACTCATGAACGTGATCCGAATTGTGAGTAGAGTCTAATTGTTTGAAGTTAGTCAATAGTTCTGTTCCAGTTTCGTATCTAATGGGTAACTGGAAATGTGTGAGCAAGGTAGTGGATAAAGTTTTGAAGTTTTGAAACGATGCTTTAGGTAACTCAATATACCGTTTAGTTGCAGTACTCATAAGCGTTCATTGGAAAAGATGAAGTCGAATGGAATCATCATTAAGTGAATTGGATGAACACCATAGATGATACATCATGACATGTGTCGATGAGTCTTCTCCAGGATTCCCATTGACTTTTGGGATATAGGAAGGTAACATAGTGGGAATAATAGACCACCATGGCGAATGAGAAATGGGGTCATTAGTAAGTTGAGTTAATCTGGTAGTTCAAGAGTAGCCACAAAAGGCAATTGTCGATTAAATTGTGGAGGCAGATGACTTGGATATGAAGGGATATCCTGGGAAATATGAAATTTCAATCCTAGATAAGGAGAGTTCTGATAATAACGAACTTGGTTACCAGAATATGGAGGGTTTTGATAGCCAACATACAAGTGGGTTTGTTGCCTTGAGCCGGGATGGTGATAAATCTTTTGGGATGGTTGGGTTTGGATTTTATAGCCTTGAAAAGGCACTTGATGTGATCCATATTGTTTCCCAATAGGGTTTTTCATTGTCCCCTAGCACAATTTCAATTGAGACTATGCCAAAGTTTGAATAATTTGATCTATCGAAACTTGAGGAGTACCTTGTGCAAGCGATTAAGAAGGTGAGGGACCTTGTACAGGTTAGCTAATCGAGATCTGGGGGGGAAGAAACCATTGGAATGGGTTGTAAAGGTTCGCTCACAAGTATCTGAACTTTTTAAGGTGTTTATGGATAGGTAGGAATTTGTGATGAATACGATAGAGTTTGAGGATTCCAGAACTGATCCCAAAATGAACCAGGTTGAACGGGTAAAGTAGGTTTCCAAACACTGGAAGCCATTCCAAGATAAGGAGGACTATAACTAGGTAGGTTACCATATGGAGGTACACTAACAACAAGTTCTCCCCTTTCCATGGGAGGAGGAGATAATGGAGGCAACTGTCATCCAGATGGAGGGTACCCAACATAAGGAGGGTTGGGTTATTGAGGGTAGATTTTCACACTGATATAAGGGCCAGCCTACTGCTCTATTGTAGGTGTAGATGGAGGAAGATGAGAAGAATGTGTGGCACTCATAATAGAAGTAAGGAACATTATTCCTGAATTAGATGCAATGGGAGAGGTCCAAGGACTGGAAGCCACACCAGAAAAGCTACTAGATAATGACTGATAGCCAGTTGAGATGGGCGGACCACCATATAAATGTGCTTCTGTTAATTTTACAAACATAGATGAGGATGCGACACTTGATGTCTCAACCATAATGGTGGACACAATATAGGAGTTTGGATAGGTTCCAGTCACGGTTAACAATCCCAATGAAGATTGTCATGAGAGATCCGTGGGTAAGCCCAAAGAATCAAGTAAAGGAGATTGTGTCTAAGGTTGAGGATATAGAAGAGGATTGGTTTTATAAAAATGCAGTCCTTCCCAATGAACGAGAGTAGAAGGACACGACTCTTCTTGAGGGATCTCTTCAATACTCAGAAGTTCATGTGGAAGAGGTTCACCGTCAAGCCCAAGATATATTGGTTCTATCTAAGACAAAGGAAGAGAGGAGGAGGTCCCAAAATGTTATGCTCTTAACTTGCGAGAAATTCCACAATACCAAATATGCAGAGAAATACAACCCAGAAGACAGAATAAAATGAGAAAAATAACAAGTATTTTATTATTCAGAAATAAAAGCAATGTTCAATTGCTTCTTCAAGGGGGCAACCTCCAGCAGAGCAGAGCTCGATTACAAAATAAGAATCAATGATCTTTTCCTTATAACTATGACTATTTATAGCTAAATGACCTTCAACAACCTAACGACTAGTGGTCCTTTGCATAAAATGGGTTAACCAATTTATTTATTAATTATGGCCCTTTTGCAACTAATTGTAGTCCCTTTCTTAAATGCGGGTCAACCACTTACAATTATTAATACTGGCTTTATTGAATCTTTAACTAACTATGAATACGAGTCGACCCTATTGGTTTTATTACTTAAATAAAGGGGTTAGGGTTGGACCCTAACAGAAAGACTTAGGTGAATATGGCTGAGGCTCCTCGGGTTCAATAACCTCAAGAAACAAAGTTTTTGACTCAAGAAGATCAGATTCAATGACCTCAGGTAACGAAGTTTTAAGAACTTCTATTTCAATTGTGTTAGTGTCACCAACAGGAATAGATGTAGTCTCTAGTTCAGAACTCAAAGGGACACATGATTATGGTTGATCAATATCCCGAGGAGGGACATAAGTAGTTCCCGATGTTCCTGATTCGGTAGTTTCTATTTGCCTATGTCTTGGACGACGATTAGGATTAGCCTCCAGAGGAAGAGGAGGCTTATTTTTCATTCTACACGAACGATGGGGAGGGGGATTTTGTTCTTCCATGTTGGGTAATAAATTTTATTAATGCAAAAAGAAATAAATTAAAAAGAGGGTAATCTAGGCATAAGGTATTACCAACAAACCATGAACTGCAATATACACCTTGTAATACCAAGGACTTAACGTACGAAAACCAATCTCCCCGAATGTTGTGTTCGGTGTATCACGATATACAAGGTAGTAAACTCGGTTACCTATGGATGGATAGCAACCTACTAGGGACTCCCAAAATATACACGAGAGTACATGGGAGTGAAATCTATAGTAGTGTTGTCTAATGCATAACCATTCGATGAGAGCATTCCCATATATTTTACGTGTGTGGAGAGACAACAATATACTCGAAGGTACATGGAGTAAGATCCTATACACTCACATACGTGGAACGTGATTTCACCCTTGGGATGCGATATTGGCAAACAACGGAAGCTCCTACATTTAACAACGTTGGTTGATTCAATAAATTTTATAGTTTATACTTTATTATGTTTTAGTTTTAGCGCTCACCACGAATGTCACTTTGTTACACAAAAATATCGTCACCTAGATTATTTGCAGTCGGTGTAGGCTTATCATCATCTATACCAGCTTCCTAAGAAAGTCTTAAACCTCAACTCTTCAAAACAAGCTTGAGAAAAGAGAGAAAGACATCAAAAAAGGAATGTAACTCTGGTTCCGAACTTTCTCTTACTTTTGC
>APFE030419729.1:2484-40907 GCA_000404065.3 Pinus taeda | reverse complement strand
ATATTGCAGCAGGTGGTTTTCACTCACATTGGGTTTCCACCTTATATCTGGTGTTCTTTGATGTGACTGTCTGTTTTTATTGCTCATTATTTTATGGTACTGATATGCAAAAATAATTCAAGGTGTAAATAAGGAAGATTTGTTAAAGAACTAGATAATACTGATTCACCCCCCCCTCTCAGTATTATTTTCAACAAATATAACTATCTTTCAAAATAGAGTAACATTACTTTCAAGTTCCAATAATTGTTGTTTTACATGGATCCAATGACAGTAACATTCACACCGATGCTCTGTAACAGAAATAGCTAGTTTACTAAAAACACGCGATTCAACTCTGAAGAGATCCAATTACACGGTGCAGAGTCATTACACGAATTTTCTGAGAAAGACCATTAACGCATTGATCATAACAGAGCATAACATAGCATATGAAAGATATATCAGATTACTGAGTAATAAAGATAAGCAAACCACGCATAAATCACAGTATAATGATACAGCAGCAATTGTAAAGATATGATACACAACAGCAACATCGTACTCCACCAGAGGCTGGGCCCTTAGCCGCCAGCGGACGCTGCTGGGTTACTTCAGAAGGAAAAGAGTGAACAACAACACCCAAATTATGTATTAATCATTAAATGGTGAAATCATTACAATAGTTGAAGCTTTGAGACTTACAGCATAAAACAATCCTTCCTTCCTCCTATCCCATCATGTATCCTTGCTTTTGAATCTCTAATTCAAATCATCAATTCTCCATCATTCGAATCCCCCAAAGTCATCCTGAAGTCATCCCCATCTCTGATCTCTGTTTTCATTTAAATAGAGAGATCAGAGAGAAGTTACAACAAAAGATAAGTACAACATGATTTCTTTTACAAAATTGGATTGATTCTAACCAATTGATCAACAAGAAAATATATTTCCTTCCATCTCTCAACAAAAGCAAGACGAATTTGGCTTTGCAGCTGAGATTTGGAGGACGGCTGCAACAGCAAATCTAAGAAAATTGTGCTCAAAGAACGCTGTATTTCTCTCTATACAAGCTGAATTTGGGCAAACCGTTCTTTGAAAAAGTTAATTGGGCCATTCTGGAAACAACCCATGTTCCGGATTTTCTAGATTCTTCTCCATGTGCTCCGAATCTCAACCGCAAAATTATCACTCCTTAATCCATCGAATTTCTGAGTTGGCACTTTTAAAAATCAAATCTTCAATCTGGGAGTTACTTTGGAGGCTAAAAATGGTGAATAATGTTATAACCAACTTATTAGAACTATCATTGATAAAATAATTCATAATCATCAATTTATTAGAAATAAAGGAGAATAAATAATATAAGAGCATAAATCATCATAAAATGGAGTTATATGATAAATTATAATAAATGACATGATGAAGATTAGTGGAAATGGGTGGGATAAGTGTTCAAAAGTGATAATAATAATGGCATATTGATGGCCCAAAAATGGGTCTATTCTGATTCCACTCATGCTGGAGCTAGTCCCATCACTTCAGTTATAGGATATGGATTTGGGTGATCCGAGACCACGGGAGACTTGTATCACTCGCTGGGCACATGTCATGTCGTGACGGGGTGGTGATCGACCAGTGTTGTGGGGGACACTATTCCGGGAGTGGCTGAGTGTCAGATGATCTTCTTCGAGGATTGGCCATACGCAGGTATGGATTTTCGTGGGGACCCCGACATGATGCTGCCTGCTAGCGAGCAGTGGGATGATGGAGGTAAACACTTGACCACAATATTTTTTGGATTTTGTCTTTTATGATGTTTTTTAAAGTTTTCATGCATATGTCTTAATGATGTATCTTACGTTACTGCAAATGTGGGACTAGAGCGGCCTGTTGGATTGGATCAGGAGGCATGGAGGGAACCACAAGTCATCCAAGAGCTGGCCTTGGTTCCTCCAACTGGCAATCCAGTGGAGACAGTAGCCCGTAACCTTGAGGGCTTGACAGAGGGGATCCCAGATTATAGGAGGATCGAAGAGGTCCCTTTGGAGTATCAGATACATATAGTAGGGGTGATACCTAGAGTGCATTGACTTTTGAGACGAGTTGCATGAGCGGTGGTTTGCTATAGGGAGCATAACCCACCACAGTAGACACCTAGGTTTTATTTGCTATTGATTTTTTGAGAGACATGTGTCTCGGATGTACACAAACTCTATTTTTTTGACATATACACTTATTTTTGAGCACCTCGGTGTGCCACATGACATATCTCTCTCTCTCTCTTCTCTCTCTCTCTCTCTCTCTTCTCTTCTCTCTCTCTCTCTCTATATATATATTTATATATATATATATATAATATATATATATATATATATATATTCATGTTGTCTTATGGTCCATTATTGTGTCTACATGCTTCTGTACAATGTTTGATTTACATGTTGCGTAAATGTCTGTCTAATACATGATTTGTCAGTGCATCAGTTAACGTGTTTAATCTCCTTGGAATATGTTGATATGTAATAAAATCAAAACTTCTTTCCAACAATTTAACACATAAATACAACCTTATAATTTGATGCTCTCTGACAGAATAACGCCTATTGAGTTGGTGGACAACAAGTTGAGAATCTAGATTCACAACTAATGCACAAATTTCGAGGTTAATTGCCTCGGCCAGTAATTCAATAACAACATTGTATTCAGGGACATTGTTTGTGGTGCTACCCAGATAAATGCCTTGAATATCTACTAGCTCACCATGAGGATCGTAGATCACCCATTCCGCAGAGGAAAGATTCTGGGTACTACAGTAGGCACCATCAACGAAACCAACGTAAACTACAACAAACATCTACAAAAGAAGTAAAAGATACAATAAGTGGTGATTACGCCTACACACCAAGCCACACACACCAACGCACACTAGAAACACACATGCTAAAAGACACACGTATGTACAAGTCAGATGCATGGGATTCACCCATAATATTTCTTCAAATAAAGCCATTTCGGGGCTTATCTAGAGGATTCCCTTCGTAATCAATCAGCTCATAAGCCCCTCTTTGCAAAACACACTTCACAATATAGGGTCCATGCCACATGGGCTCAAATTTTCCTGCCCCCAGCTTATCATTTGCTTGATCATAGAGCAGGACTAGATCTCCTTCAACAAAAGAATGAGGATGAACAGTTTGGTTGAAGTGAGTTTTCACTCTCTTCTTCTATGCTTCAATGGCTAGAGAGGCTAGCCTACAAGTCTGTCTAACCGCTCTAGGTAAATAAGACATTCTTCTACTAGAGTAGTGTTGGGGAGTAATTTGATGACTAATTTAAGAGAAGGGATCTCACACTCAATGGGAAGGGTGGCCTCTAGACTGTAGACCAATTGGAATGGGGTGAACCCAGTGGCATCCTTCACTGAAGTTCAGTAGGCCCATAAGGTGGTGAACAAAATCAAATTCCTGTTGGACTTATGCATGCCGATGGTTTGAAGCATCGTGACTAAAACTTTGTTGATAGCTTCTACCTGGCCATTGGCCTGAGGATAGTATGGTGTTGAGCTATCATGCCGCAAGCCCAGCTGGGTTGTTAACTTAGTCATCATATTATTATGGAAATTTTTACTGTGATTAGTGACAATGGCCCGAGGGACTCTGAAGCATGAAATAACATGATTGAATAAAAATTGCACCACTATGTGACCGTCCTCGGATATTGTAGGCATCGCCTTAGCCCATTTCATGAAATAATCAATGGTAATGATGATATACCCATGCCCCCCGGCCGAGCGAGGGTTACAGGTCATATAATCAATGCCCCATTTGGCAAAAGGGCTGATGGTAAGGACAGGGTGCAAAGGAGCAAGAGGCGTGCGCATCTTCCATTGGTAGATTTGACATTCATGACAAGAATGGATAGCAAGAATGCAATCCTTAAAAAAAAGAAGGCCAAAAGTAACCAGCATGGAGGATCTTTTGTGCAGTAACATATCCAGACATGTGACCACCACAGGCGCCATAATGGTAGTCATTGAGAACTCGTTCAGCTTCCTCGAATGTTAAACATCGGCGGAGAACAGAGTTGGTGCTGAGGCAGTATAGGGTGTCCCCAATAATGCGATAAGGTTGAGAATGATGGCGAATCTGTCACCGAGCATCCTTGGACAAATCAGGACGAAAAGAGGACGCCTAAAGATAGACAATAATATCGTTGTACCATGGATCGATGGTGCTAATCAAGAATAGAGTTTCATCCGGGATATGGTGCTCTAACCAGGAGGATGCAGTAGCAGATGGTAGGGAGCAAAGTAACTTAGCAAAGACAAGGGACTTCTTAGACTTGGCTGTAGTGAACTCCAAGTCAAAATCTTGACGGATGACAATGCACTTTGAGTATTTGCCCCCCGAGTAATTGACGTGACAAGATGTACGTCATTGGGTTACAATTAGAAATCACCGTCGTGGTAGGCAATAATATATAGTGGCGGAAACGTTGGACGGTGCAAATGGCGGCCAATACCAACTTCTCAACATAGGCATATCAAGTTTCCGTGTCAAGTAAATTGCGGCTGAGATAGTAAATGACATGCTCAGTACCATCATCATCATCTTGAACTAGAACCATGCTGATGGTGGTATCAGCAACAGCTAGATAAAGAGTGTAGTCCTGGTGATAGTCAAGGGGATGTAGAAATGGAGTAGAAACAAGGAGAGCCTTGAGGCACTCGAATGAATCTTGTGCAACGGCATCCCAGACAAAAGGGGTATCCCGTTTCAAGAACTGCATATAGCCTTTGGCTACCTCAGCATAGTTTGGAATAAAACGACATAGAAAATTAGCTTTACCCTGCAAACTTTGCAACTACTAAAAAGAAGCAGGGGGAGGAAGATTCAAGATGGCCTCAACCTTGAGAGGATCCAAGTGAATACCTTCTTTAGAAACGACAAACCCAAGAAGCCTGCTAGATTCAATGCCGAAGACACATTTATGCAGATTAAGGCGAATACGATAGTGCCGACAGCGAAGAAAGATTTCACGAAGGTTTTTTGGATGGTCTTGGCGCTTCACTGATTGAGCCGGAAGGTCATCCAGGTAAGGCTGTACAATGTGCTGAATATCGTGAAATGCATAAGACATTGCACACTGGAAGGTAGCACCAATGTTTTTTAGACCGTAAGGGAGTTTCTTATAAGTGAAAATACCCCACGGATAGATGAAGGCTATCTTGTGTTGGTCTATAGGTGATATATTAATCTGGTTATAACCAGAAAAGCCGTCCATGAATGAATATATCTCACTCCCAGCACACTCATCAATGAGCTGGTCTATGAAGGGTGTGGGAAAATTATCTTTGGGACAAGCACGATTAATGTCACGATAATCAACACATACCCTAATAGTACCTTGTTTCTTGGTCACAGGGACAATATTAGAAACTCAATCTATAAGTGGGATAGGGTAATTGAAACCAGCTTTAAACACATGTTTCATCAAATTTGGAATTAAATAGTGGATCTAGAATTTCAAAATAACCAAATACCTCAATTCTAGTGATGTCCTTGTAAGAAACAATTTCCAAGTTTAATGAAATATGTGTTTTTAAGGAGCTTTTCAACTTCCAGTTTAATAGGTGTAGCCTTTCGGGGGTGCACGGGGCGTAGACACTGTCAAACAGGTTTAGCACCCAGATACGTAAGTATTTCATGCACCATGATGCTAGGATCAATATCGGGCATCTCTTCATACAACCAAGCAAAAACATCTCGAAATTCTCGAAAAAGATTAGTATAAAGCCGAATCTCCTCCAGAGTGCAAGCTACTCTGACATGGATGTGCTCGAAAACCCTTGGATTAACAAACATGTCGATAGGTTCAGTCTACGTAATGTTACCCATATTCCCTTCAGAAGCCACTTGATGAATTTGGATAGATGTCTGGAGGGGTTGAGATGGGAGACAAAGAGCAAACTACTCGAGACAGGTAAGCATTTCCCGATGGGTAGGGAGAACTGAGGAATGATGATGATGATTGGACCAAGGGGGTTCCTCGAAAGACAAAGTCTCAATAATCACTTCATCAGAAGGAAAAATTTCCTTTAAAGGGTCTGAAGAAGTGCCATCTCCAAGCCAAGGGATTTGAACGTACGAGTCGAGAGCTCTGCTCAAAGGAGCAGATTCAGAGGATGGAGTCGATGCAGAAACAATTTCGACGTAGTTGAGCTCGGCGAGACTCAACAACATCTCATCGCCCCAGGATTATATATGATCAACAGGAGGAAGACCCAAGGATCAGAGCGAATAGAAATCATGTTAATGGGAGAGGTTTTGGGAGGTGGGAGTGAAAAAACGCCCATAAGAGTGGGATCTTTAAAGAGTCCAGCATCCACACTCTCACATGGAATGGAGGTATGCTCCAAGAAAGGCACGTTGCCATCGGAGGAAGAAGAGGTGAATAAGGACAACTGGTCTACCATGATGATTTTCCCCTGATGAGTAAAACAAATAACATGAAATAGAGATGAAGCCACAGCTCGCATGGAATATGTCCAGCTTCATCCTAAAAGGAGGTTGTAAGTTAAATTGGCATCAACAACTTAGACCTCTACTTTGACTGTCTTCCCCTCCAGAGTAATAGGCAAGTGCTAGAGGATACCATAAGGATGAGACTCTCTTCCATCAAAGGCTTCCAAGGTTGTAGGAGACTGGCTCAGAGTCGGAGAACCGATAGCCTTCCAACAAGCAACAAACATAATGCAAGTAGAAGCACCTTCATCAATGACCGTTCGGTGAATATTTTTAGAATTGATGATGACTTGGATAAGGAAGGCAATTTTGTGAGGTAGTCTGAGTACATGACTGTCTAGGTCAAAAGTAATCAAATCCGAGTTGGCCGGGTCAATGCCACTGATAGCCGATAGCAAGGACTTCCTTTGGGAAGGGCAGCTCTCAAGAACTTCTAATGCAGACATAGCTAATGGAGCCTAGGCTAAGTCCTCAACGATGCTATAGTGATAAGCAGCACGAGCATTAGGGTTGTAAGAAGACTTCCGGAGCACCCCTTTAGGAGGACGTCGGGTGATCGTTTCAGTGCTATGTCACTCAATATGGAGAGGACCAGAACTGGATGGAGGAGAACTAGAGGGGACCTCAATTTCCTTCCTGGAAAGCAACAGATACTATTTTGCCTGAGTACTAATGTGGACGGGAATTGTCCCAGCCATAAATACCTAAGAACCAAAGGGAGAAGAGGATTGAGATGGATCAACCACCATTTTAGTTTTCTATGAGGGAAAAGGCTCTTTGAGCATGATAGGAGTCCTAGAGGCACCTTTCAACAAATGACTAACTTCAGACAGCCTCGGGCATTCTTTGGTATAGTGATCCTCATCACAGATAAGGCAAGGATACTTAGGCTTGCGCTTGGCACCTTCCTTAGGTGGAGGTTTAGGGGAATCCTGCTTTGGTTGGTCGACCTTATTCTTTCCTTTTCCCTTCTTTTTTCCTTTCGAAGCTTTGTCTGCCATGGTGGACTAAACGACGTTAACCTCGGAAGTGTTACTAGAATTGGAGATAGCCAAAGAAGCATTTTCATTTGAAGCGTTCAATTTTTTCTTCCCAGGGTTCGTGGAAGATTTCTTAGAGGATGGATTGACAGAACTGATAACGCCATCAACAGATGGTGTTGGCGGGGCTTTGGAAGTTTCGGGTCTCGAAGCATCAGGAAAATAATCATATAGTGTACCGGACTAGGAGTAAACCAAGTCAAGGTACTGAGCACGCACAATAGCTTGCTCTTTAGTTACACATGCCCCCATAGCAATGTCTTGGGCTATCGGACCGATGAATGAGGTCGTGAACCAGTCAGTCAGAAGCTTATTAGGAATCCAGAACTTGATCAAATGGCGACGTCATCTCCATTCATGGTTATGATCAGAGATATGGGTAGCCGTGGTCTATTTCAAAGACGTTAGGAGGTGTGTGCCCGTTTCATATCGAATCGGAAACTGAAAAGGAGTTAAAAATTCCATAGCCAACGAGTTAAAGTCCTGAAAATATCCACGAGCTAACTCAATATACCACTTGGCAGCAGAGCTGGTGAGAGTCCGTTGGACTAGGTGGAGCTGGATTGAATCATCAAGCCATGAATTCGACGAACACCATAAGTGATAGGTCATGACATGAGCTTGGGGATCTTCTCCAGCTTTACCATCGAATTTGGGACAATCACAGGGAATATTAGTTGAAATCGGTGGCCAATACGGATTATGACGAATAGGATCATTATTTAGTTTGGACACGTCCGGTAATTCCAACGTTGCCAAAAAGGGTAATTAAGGGTTGAAGGACATCTAAGGCCACGGATAAGTGACATGGAAGGGTGAAGTTTCTGTAGGTATTTCACCTCCTACCACAAAGGATTCTTCACTGAAGATGGGGGTCGTCTCATCCATATCGGAGGAAGACATCGAGACCGAAACATCAGGAGGAGTAACGGGAAAGTCTTCTTCGAAAGGCTCCCAAATGGGTTTCCAACTGATGCCGTAGGACTCGTCCTCTGGAGTGCGTGATTTAAGCGGTTGGATACTCAGGATAACAGGAAGAGTATCACTAACAACAAGTACCTAGGGAGTGACAGAAGATGGAGATCCTTGGTCGCATGGAACGGGAGACGGGATCGGTGATTCTGCCAGGATGATTCAATTCAAAATCCTAGGAAAACTAACGAGTAAGGAAAGAACCCTACGCAAACTAAAACGAAAACAAGATCTAACCAAGCAAATGCGAACGTGGCCGAATAAATTCTAAGGCACAGGAACAGAACTTGACCTTTTCATCTTTAAAGAGTCGAGAAAAGGACGAAAAGATGACTCTAGTCACCTTCGAATATTTAATGAGCTCGAAAGGACAAGTGCTTAGATGGAGTGTTTCTTTTAAGGAGTCTAAAAATGAATGAAAGTGACTGCTTTGGAGAACTAGGCAAAAGGTTTACCAAATAACCCATAAAACTGCATATACAACTTGGCAATCATGTGAAAACCAAGGACCTTTCGTACGGCAGTCAGTCTTCCTGAATGCTCTGTTCAGTGCGTTACAGTTCATAAGGCAGAAGACGTGGCTTCCTAAGGATAAAGGATGATAACCTAGTAGGGTCTCCCAACATATACTCGACGGTACTAGGAACGCAAGTTCGTGCTAGCAGCTATTGGATCACAGAAGGAGGAATCACCCAACCTTAAGTGAAAACAATAGAGACTAGGTTTAACAATGTCGGAGCACGTCTCTAGCCTAGACCTCTAAATAATGTGTGTTATGTTCCAATACATTGTTAGGTTTATTCAGTTCATTTTAGAGTTGATCTTGAATTATGTTTCAATTTCCAGGCCTTACCGTATGTATACCAAAACCTAGGATGCAACTAGAATGAATAAAACATATTTCATTTCGATGAAATCCTACTTATAGAAGGGTAGAGAGATCATTCCCAAACCAAGACAAAACCAAGATCAACAAATGCAATCACTCAAGAGACACAATGCATAAACACATCAATCCCTACAGTGCATCAATACTACTAATGAGAGATTTAAAATTTGCTTTCTGATTTTTCAAACATGAAAAACTTGGAATGCAAAATTCGCTTTCACTTTTGCACACTAATGAATGCAATCTTTGACTTTGATAGCTTCGAATTCTAAAGAAACAAACAAGCAAGCGTGAAATTGATTGACCCAAACAATTATAATCTATGTGTGGTAGTGAAATAATCAAATCAACATGGGAATTGGTTCAACAAACACTAAACGTCAACTAGCAAGCAACAAGCAATGAAAAACTTCAAGAAAACCAACGGGAGGGTTGCGGATGAATCTCGAAGAGACAAGTAACCAAGCCAAATAATTCAAAACTTGAAAAACTAGGTAACAGGGCCAAAATACAAGATTCACTTCAATGAAACCAAAAAGTGAGCACCTTAACTAAAAGCAATTAGAACAAGCGAATAGATAAGAGAAGGACGACAAGGGATGAATCAAACTGATGAATCTAGGAGGCAGAATTGACAAAAACAATTCTACAGGAATCGTTGCAGATATAACATGAGCAACTAGCACTGATCAGCCACTAGTTGTAGCAACAAAGTGACATCGTCGTGGAAGTACACGTCTTTAACGTGACGGGAAATCGTCGTGACTGTGTGACAGGATTTAGCGACGCATAGACTTACAAAACAGAGGCAGTGCGACATCGGTGCGACTGCTTAAAATTGTTTAGTGATGATATTAAAAACAATGAAAGGCAAAGAAAAACTCCCAAACAAAGACTAGTCTATCATTACAAGCAACAAAGGGACTTCCTAGATTGATCCAGGTAACCTAGAAGACTGATGGTTCAATCCCAAAATCCAAAAGACATTGACTCAAAAATCAAGCAAAAGCAAATGAGAGAAAACATAGGATAGACTCCCCAACGGAGTTGCCAACTTGTGATGCAGGAAAGTGTTTCCACTGTGGACAGAGGCAACCCCTCTAGCCCTAGAGTGGGTCTAGTCACAGCAAATACATATCAACAATAGATTTACTTAAACAGTCATTGTTGGAGGCCTACCTCAACCGGTGGTCGATGAAGTTCCGTTGCACTGCTTCAGCTTCTGCTTCCTTCTTCTCAATGAGTGATCAACCTGAAACAATTCAAAAGAAATACAACAAAGCACATAACTAGAAAACAACAATGATCTATTTACTCACAAAGTCAAGAAGTCATGAGATATTAAGTAAATTACATACAAGATACAGGAAAACATCATTGGTTTTATTAAAAAATGAATCCACCCTCGGTAAATAAACTTTGTGATCACCCTGCTATCAGCCTTTTGAACTTTGGTTGTGTTCCTGACGTCACCTCCATTCTTTTGGTCGACCGTACACTTCCACTTGATTGTTTACCTTTTTGAAAAATAGTTGCGATGAGTGGTTCTATTAGCCACCCTCTTCACATCATCATGTTTTGAGAAGTTCCATGCTTACTCGGAACCAGTTGCTACCCTAAAATGCCACTCGTTCCTCAAAAGTGAGTCTCCTTTAAACTCTTTTTAGACTCGCTAAATATGAAAATATTGTCGAGCAACATCCCTCCTATACATTTTAATATTTTTGGACCTGAGGGATTATCTCACAAAAAGATCGAGCGCTTATCTTTTTCGGCTCGCTAAAGTGATAGAAAAGTCATCCCTTGCATATTATTTTATACTTTTTTGGACTTAAGGGATTATGCTATAAAAAAGGACTATTGGAGTTTCCTTTTCATCCTTTTTCAAACTCTCTAAACATGAAAAGGACTGACTTATCCTTGTCGTTAAACTCATTAAAACAATAGCGACAAACTTGTCCACCTAGACAAGAATGAGTTTCACTGTCAGTAGGCTCGCTAAAACATAGCGACAGGTTTGTCTGAAGGGAAAATTATAGAACAAGCATATGTTATCCTCCTCAAGCTTGAAAAAGATAAAGAGGTATTGGTTAGAAATGACTGGGGAAAAAGGGAATAAAACTTGAAGAACTTTATTTGTAGCATGTCGCTCTTAAACATGACACTTTCACTCCATCACCCTGATTGAGTCGGGTTGGGTTATTCCATTCATTGGCCATTTCACCATTGGTCCTCCATACCATCCATATTTTGGGGTTAAGGCTACCAATCCATCTTAGTGTCACCGATATGTTCAAGAGAAGTCATTCAGAGAATTCACCATCCAGTTAACGCCTCATCCACTGCAATACCTTCAACCTCCATTTTTCATGATCGCCATTCCTACACCTTGTATCATCAGATCGTTTTCACCTCTAGAAAATCACTTGCTACATTTCATGTCATAGATGTGGGATACATTAAGGGCCTCCTATGACAAGTCACTTCTTGTTGACATCAACTCATTATCCAAGAAGTTGAATTAGAAACAACCCTTTTAGTACTTTGGAGCTTGCATGCCTCAATGGAAAGTTTCTCACTTCCGGCAACAGGTTTACATCAATGGCCTTCGACCGAAATATTTTATGTTATGTTCGACATCAGATCATATATTCACACCATGTGAATTGTACCATAGTACCTTGAGGATCATTATTGTTATCGGTGCTTCCTCTTGCACTTGTTAACAACTTACATTATTGGCTGGTAATCAGGGGATGTCCTTCCATGTTCGACTTCAAAACATCTTTTCACATGGATCAACTTGTACATCGGGTGAAGGTTGAACAAGTTTGAAGACCCCGGATCTAGTTTCATCCATCTGGGCTGCAATATATTTAGGAATATAAGGACATCAAATGTACACAAAAACTGCACAGATGATCATCCAAGCTACGGGATGATGACTCTACATATAAAGAATCACCAATCTGCAACTGCAGATGATTATCTATCCTATGTACATGAAAATGAATTTATAAATCAGAGCATGGGAATGCCCGCCTCAGCTAGATCATGAAAATAATATGATGATGATGTATTGTATTGTATCTTATACAGGTCACCTTCCAGTTCGAATACCTCGGATCCTCATGATAAAGCATTTCACCTGACATCAAAAGATTTACAACTTCATGCTTTAGGGGGCAACTATTATAGACATATTTGGGCACTGCAACCCTTAAAAGTGTTGTTTTATACCCTAAAGGATCATAGTCAACTGATTACATCATTCCCAGAAGTTCCACCTGAAAAACCACTCAGAACTGGCCAAAACAGGACCATATTGAATGCTCCACTATCAAGGTGTGACGCATACTCGCTGCTACACTAGCCAGGTGTAATGCATACTGAAGAAGCCTTTTATGGGGTGCGATGAGTGAGAATGGACAAATGTCTGAGATAGTTTTCTAAGTGGATGCTCATGGAATCTTCTAAAAACTTCCTCTATGACACTTACCTCTCTGAATTTTCCCAGGGATGAGTAAGAGATCCAAGAAATCTCCAAGTGGAACCAAGAACTAAAAGTGGAATGACACTAATCAAAAACCCAGAGATGAATCACACCTTTGAAAAAATCTATAAATGGATCCCTCATCTAAGAGATCTAGGAGGCTAGAATTTTGTAATTTGTAAGGAAGTGTTGTTAGTTTGTCTTTGAGAAGGAGCATTGTATTGGTGAGTGATCTTGCTTTTCATGAGGTGAAGAGGGCTTTGATGCTGGGAGGATGATGCTGGATCAGATAGCTGGGTTGTAATTCTCCCTTCTATTTTAATAGAGTTCTTTGAGTTTTCCTCCATACAATTGTGTATTTTCGAATCTTGTTATTTGTAAATGCCATTGGATATTCAATGAATTTATGATTCTGCATTGTTTATGATATAATAGATCGAGATGCTTTGATGGTGTTTTGTTACTTTCTTTTTACAAGTATTCTTTAAGCGGGACAAGTAGGAGAGGAGTTGCAAGATCTATCAAGCGGGAGAGAAATCAATCAACGATTCAAGCGGAAGATCCAGGTTGGTCCCTTTGCTTCTCTCCTATGTATCATACATAGAGGAAATCGCAAATTGCTTTGATTGTTTGTTTCTAGGATAGCTGCCAATCCTAGTGGGACTAGCAGATCGAAAAGACACTAGTTTTATTGGAAACAGACTTTGTTCTAGACCTTGTAGAGGGGGGATGCCCCCCCCCTCAAACCCCCCTGTGACCCCCATGCTGCGCAATCGACACAATGAAGGGGGCACTTTGCCCCCCTCTAACCACCCAATTCATTACGTAGGTTAGTCATGGAAAGAATATAACACAACCCAACATTCTCCCACTTGTTGTTTTCTCTCTATTAGTGTCAGCCTTTGAAGCCTTCCATCAGTGATCAAATATCTCTTACAAAGTGGTCTCAAGGTGGCAAAGTCAAATTTTGTCATTTCAGTGAGTCTTTAAATCAAATTTGGTCACTAGGTATTAGGTCTAGGGTTGTTTTCACTCCTTCCAAAGTCTTCCAAGTATTGGTCATTGTCTCACCATTTGGATGAGTGTACCATCATTCAAAGAGTTATCATCATTTCAGGTTCCAATGGGTCATTTCACACCTTGTTCATGCTTCAGTTGTACTTGGGTAAGGCCCATTTCCTTCTCCTAGGGTTTTGAAGGTAATTTTCGTGGATGGCCAAATGATCAACAAAACTTGTTTCCTAGTGTTCAAACACTTTTCCCTATCCCTATTATACCTTCTTAAATAATTCCCATCATTGATATCCCTCAAATGCATCATTTTCCCACAAACCCTAGTTTAATGCTACAATTTGATAATTTTCTAAGCTAGGCCTATGTTTTGGCCTTTTGGACCCCTTCCCCTCACTTGATCTTTGAATTCCCACTTTCCCCTGATTCCTAACAATCCTCCCTACTTCCTAAAATTTTCTCAAGAATTTAGAAGCCCCTTATCCCCTTCATTTCCCTTCATTTCCCTTCATTTCTACCAATCCCCTGTTCGACACATTGGGATAGGTTTTATTCAAATGATGTTTATAAGAAAGAGAAGCTGAATTTGACAAAAGTGAGAGAGGGTTTTGTCCATAATTGACCCAAGAAGAAAATAATCTTTCAGTTTTTACATAGGTTTCATGGTTTGACAGAAATGTCGAAAACATCAGTGGCCTCAGGAGGATTGATGCACTTCTGGAGAGAGCTTGGGAAAATCAAGATTTCACCTAGCTGGGATGTTAAAATGACTTTCTTGATGATTTAAAGTATATCTAGAGAGAGAGATATTTCTAATGAGCTGTCATGAGCTCAATTTGGAGTTGAGTAAGACCTTCAAAAGTTGATAGCAATAGCGCTCTCCATTTAGGCAACCTCATTCCATGCATTTTGAGCAGTCTTGGGAGATTTGACTTTTGACAGGGAAAACAAACTCCAAATTTAAAAATTCAAGATGTTCTAGAAATAGACTCAACAAGCTTTCAAACAAGGTATCACGGGCCCAATTTGGACACTGGAAAGACCTCCAAAAGTTGTCTACAAAAAGGCGATGTGTTTCAAGGAGGCACTACGCATTGAGCTGGTGGCGCTACACATCAGAGGGGCACTTTGCATTAGGCAGTTTTCTCCTGTGTTAATTTACACTAGCACTGCGCATGAGAGAGGCAGTGTGCATTGGGTTCAGTGCACTGTGCATTGGCCAGTGAGGCTTCAAAACCAAACAAATTCATCTCAAATCCTCCCAAATGATTCATTTGCCTTCTTAGCAAGTACACTCACTTTGGAGCCTAGGTAAGGTTTTTAGGCTTCAATTATACTTTTATCTCCTAAGACTCAAAACCCTAGTGTGTTTTCCTATCTTATTTTGCAACATTGGAAAATCTTCTTCCTTGTCTCAATATTCCTACTTTCACTTGCCCTAAACCTACCCTTTAATCCTATCTCATTTCACTCATATTCCGTCTCCCCTTTTCCCTATTAAAAATAATCCCCTTTATCAAACCCTATGTCCCTCATACATCAAAACCCTAGGTCCTCTATCCATCCCTCTCACTCCCCTACCTCACCTCAGCACTATTGTTCCTTTCACAAATCTCTTCATACTCATGTTTTTCCCCCATCTATTGTCCACCATTCACCATATCATCACCACATCATCCCATAGAGACAAGCATAGAAAGAGACAGTGACCTTGATTTTGAAGAGGACACCCTAAATGACATCTCTAGGGAAACGAATTTGCAACAGGTAGACAAAGGGAAAGGAAAGGTCCTAGGAGAAAAGCTTGATGATGATGTTGAGAGGGAGTTTCAGCTTGAGGAGCATGATGATGATGTGCCACCTCATCACACTCAGGTAATTGATATTGAAAGTCCATCATTAGATCAAAGCATTCTTTTGAAAGAGAAAGAGGCTCATATTCACATGTCAAATGATAATTTGGCTAGAGCTAGATATATTACCAGTTACTTAGAGCAGGAGAATAAGCAATTAGAGGGTAAACAAAGCCAAATGGAGTTAGAGATGCTAAAAATTCAAAGGCAAAGCAACAAAGAGAATCTAGTTCCCTTGAATCCTATTGAACAAGAAGTGGAGCATGATAGAGAAATATGGCTTGAAAGAGTTAACATTCACCTTGAGGGGTTTCTAAAGAAAGTAAAGGCATATGGCCCACCATTATTTGACCCAGAATAGAATATGCAACAAGAGGATCAAGCACCCTAAGGCAAGATTAAGGAGGGCCTTAAAAGGCAAAAGGAACGATGAATAGCTCAAAATTTTAGCTGATGTGACTTTAGCCCAACAAAGTAACCCATGATGCAACTTTGAGCCAAAATTGGGAAAATTTTGAAACAATTTTGTCAATTTCAAATTTTTGAATTATGAAACACATGAAATTCTGGCAGTGGCGATGTACATTTAATTGGTGTATCCTCTTGAAAAATGGTTTGTAGATTTGGATTCAATATCAAAAAATAAGCAAAACCAGAAAGTTTCATCAGTTTTGGAGAGGATCTTGGCCACCAAAATGGCAAACAACACTCAAAAAATTCCCTCTCTGCCACTTTTTGGACCCACATGAAGTAGTCTTGGGAGAATTGATTTTTTAAGGGGCCAATCAACTCCAAATAAGAAAATGCAAAGTGCTCCAGAAACTAGATGGGCAAAGATTTCTAGCAAGTTATCTTGGGCCTGACTTGGATGAGTGGAAGGCCTCCACAAGTAGCCTTGAAGTGGCACTGCACATCATGCAAATTTTTGTCAATTTTGCTTAAACCTCAAAATTTCTCCTAGTTTGACTAGCAGTTGACTTTTGTTCTTCTCCTTGGTAAATTTTTGATGGTAAATGATTTAATGTGATGTAAGTTTGATGAAAAAATACTTGAGGGGGTAGATACATCAATGAAAAGTGATTTAAAACTGAATGTATCAGTTTCCTTAGTTTTAGAGTCAAGCTGTTTCACTGCCTATTTTCTTGTTCCTAGTTTAGATGTAGTTGAAAAAGCTCCTTAACTCTTGGATTTGAACCCCTTGATGGATAGCTCAGATGGTTTTGATGCCTATATTATGTAATTTCTTAATCATTTGTAAAGGTTGGACTTTGGTATAAGTGGTGGCACTCATTGAAAATTTGCATCAATAGTTTGGCAAGGAATAAAACCAGGTTTCACAGCTATTTTTGTGGGATTATTGTGACAATGAGTTTATGTATTTTTTCTTCTTTGCAATGATTTTTTCTTATGTTTTATATGTATCCAATCCATTTTTCTCTTCTAAAACTAAATGAATCAAGGTGAATGGACAAAATATACTGTTGTGCTTTATCTTGGGAATGCATTTGGTTTTCAATATTTTCAATTGTTTGAAGAGGATTCATAGTTTCTTTATGCCCTTCTCAACTCCTCAGTTGTCTTAATATACCATATTAATCCATTTCTATTACATAAACCCTTGTCTACCTCACCCCACAAAACATGATTGTATCCCTGAGTTGATTTCTCAAACCCAATTTGCCTTCTCCAATTGATCCAACAACCAAAACCTAAAAAATCAAACCAAAAACCCTGAGCTACTATACCTAGCCTAAAATCTACATTAACTTTAGTCATATCAATCCCTAATTGCCAATATCCTAATTGAGATTGACAAGGATATTGAACATGAAAAAGTGATATTGAACATCAATGTGCTTTGTCTTTGAATGATAAGCAGGGTTCTTTTCCAAGAAAATTGCACTTTGGCTGTCACAGTCTATCCTTATAGCTCCCTGTACTAACCCCATCCTTGAACACAATCTCTGCAACTAAACTGTTTCCTTTCTTACATGAGTGGCTACCATGTATTCTGCCTCTATAGTTGATAGTGCCACTACAGATTGTTTCTTACTCATCCAACTGACTGCACCTCCAAATAAGTTAAACACATACCCACTTGTAGATCTTCTCTTATCCAAATCTCTAGCCCAGTGGAAAGAAAATGGTAGCAGGTGGTTTTTCCTATATTAAAGGAAGACAACAACAAGTGGTTTTTGTCCCACATTGGGTTTCCACCTTATATCATGGTGTTCATGTGTGTTTCTTATGTGTGATGATCTGTTCTATTTTAATGCAGCTATTTACTGTTTATATGGTTAATGAAGTTCTGATGCACTGATTAAAGATCAACATATAATGGATTAACTAAATCATAAGTTTATTGGATATAGACTAGTTGCATTAAACATAGTCGCATATACACGTGGGTTCCCTTAACTGAAATAGCGTATATGAATTTGATTATGGAAATGAAAAAGTTAGTGATTTTCTAATACTAATTCACCCCCCCCCCCCCCCCACCCCCCCCCACTCTTAGTATTATTTCCAATAATTGGTATTAGAGTAGGTCCTTTTGTAGAAGCTTGATCGCTTGAAGGAGATCCGTAGAACAATGGGAAAGAAAGCGCATCAGAAGAAAAAGACAACTCAAAGGAACAGTGTTAGCCTACCATTAACTGGAAGCAAGCATTCAGATTCTAAATCCTCAAATTGAAGATGAACAATCAAATGAAACATCACATAAAATCATAGATCAACAAGATCTATTTAACAAAAGGGAGAGTGCCCTCAAAGAAGAAGTTATCAGTTTAAAAGCTCAGCTAGAGTGTGTCTTCAGAGTACGTCAAATGCTGCAAGAGCAGAATGAAGAGAAAGAAAATGAGATTCTCAAACTAAGGCAACAAGTGGAAGAAGGAAGAAAGTTTGAAGAAATCTTGAAGAAGCAATATTTGGAAAAGGAAAAACAACATCAGGTTGAGGTAAATATCTTAAAAATTAAATTAGAAGAAAAAGATAAACTATTACAATTTCAAGGAAGTACTAAGATTTTGGATGATATTCTTAGTAGTCAAAAGTCACCTACTATCAAAACAGATCTTGGTTTTTCTGAATCTGTTGAAGGTGAATCTAGCTCACAAGGTGAGGCAATGAACTCTAATACAAAATCTGAAATGCTCAACAAGGAGATGAGAGGTCAACCCCATCAACAACCAAAGAAAGAAAATCTTCAAAGAAAATATTTTACTCCTAATTGTGGAAGTGATAGATGGTTATTTCCTCCAATGAATAATGTTGCATGTTTTATATGTCATAAGTTTGGGCATGTTGCAGCCAAATGAAAAAGTAGAATGGTTCAAGACCATCACACAGAAATATCATCACGTTCCAGGTACTTTAAGAGATAATTTTTTCCTTGCAATATGTCTAGTCACAAAGCCATTGACTACTATAGAAGGAATATGAAACATATAAGATGTCATGCTTGTAACAAGCTTGGACATATAGCAAAGGAATGGAGGAGAAGATTTTGGGCACCATACCAAAAGGAGAAAACATCATCACAGTCGAAGATATGGAAGAAAAAGGAAGTACAGTCAGAAAGATGTGGCATAGTAGAGTATACATTCATGACAGACTTAGAGGAAGCTAAAGGTGTGGAACCTCAGTGTTACACAGTAATTTGTCACTGTCCTCATTTCAGTCCTTCTACTGTGTCATGTGTCAAATCAAAATGTTTATATCTTCCCACTGATAAGAAAATGCTCTTTGTTGCTGCAAATGATCCTTATTCCTTAAGTTTCTGCCTCGTCACGAGAAAACCCTTAATATACGTGACATTCCCATGTCCATAACAGTCTCATTGCAACTCCGTCATAGGTGTACATCTATTTCCTGCGACGATCACTCGGCTTAAGGTTATGAGTTGTTTCTTGCGAAGACAAGTCTGCATGCATTGCCTCATTGCGATGTTGTAGCGAGTAACTAATTTACGTCCCACAATGATCCAGATTGGGCGAATTCATTCCAACAGTTGGCCTTTCGGATGTCTCTAGACCTGGTTGTTTGCATAGTTTGTGTCACCCTTCCTCCTCTGGTATGGTAGTTCTATCATTTGTGCTACCTTCCTTGAGGATGAGCTCTCTCTTCCACTTTTCATGGAGACTCCTTCTCCTATTTAAGCACTCACCTTTGATATGATCATCTAGTTAGTAATTCCTTGGGCTGAGCAGTGCTGCTAGTACTTTTGATAGATAGCTGGTGTGGGTGTGACAAGTGTGGGATTGTTGATAGCTTATGGAAGGTTGTGGAGTTCCCTTAGCTTTATGTTAAAGCGTAAGAGTGAGAGAGAGACATTGTATGTTGGGAGATTCATCCTTGAAGAGTGAATGCTTGAGAAACATACTAGCTGGATCCTCTGAGAAGGCTTGTGACATCAAGACTCGGTTGTAAGCTTGCTCTCATTTTATTATTAATACAATCAATGATGTCTTCCTATGTCTTGTATATAATTTACTTGATAGCTCATGACTTCTTGACTTTGTGAGTAAATAGATCATTGTTGTTTTCTGGTTACATGCTTTGTTGTATTTTCTTTGGATTGTTTCAGGTTGATCACTCATTGAGGAGAAGGAAACGGAAGCTGGAGCAGCGCAACAAAACTTCATCGACCACCGGTTGAGGCAGGCCTCCAACAATGACTATTTAAGGAAATCTATTGTTGATTTGTCTTTGCTGTGACTAGACCCACTCTAGGGCTAGAGGGGTTGTCTCTGTCCGTAGAGGGAACACTTTCCTGCATCACAAGTTGGTGACTCTGCTGGGGAGTCTGTCCTATGTTTTTCTCTTGATTTCTTTTGCTTGATTTTGAGTCAATGTATTTTGGATTTTGGGATTAAACGATCAATTTTCTTGGTTACCTGGGTCAATCTAGGAAATCCCTTTGTTGCCTATAACAATAGACTGGTCTTTGTTTGGCAGTTTTTGTTTTCCCTTCATTGTTTTTAAGATCGTCGCTGGAAAATATTAAATAGTCGCACTGACGTCCCGTTGTCTCCGTTGTGTAAGTTTGCGCGTCGCTAAATCCTCTCACACAGTCACGACAACTTCTATAATTGGACTGTCGCATGAAAGACATGTACTTCCATTATGATGTCGCTCTATTGCTACGGTTAGTGGCTGATCGACACTAGTTGCTTGTGTTACACCCGCGACGATTCCTGTAGAATTGTTTTTGTCAATTCTGCCTCCTGAATTCATCAGTCTGTTTCATCCCTTGTCGTCCTTCTCTTATCTATTAGTTTGTTTTAACTGCTTTTAGTTAAGGTGCTCACTTTTCGGTTTCATTAAATTGAATCTTGTCTTTTTGGCTTTGTGACCTAGTTTTCGAAGTTTTGAATTATTTGGCTTGGTTAAATATTTGTTCAAGATTCATCCACAACCCTCCCATCGGTGTGCTTGAAGTCTTTTCATCACTTGTTTCTTGCTGATTGATGTTTAGTGGTATTTGATGAACCAATTTCCATGTTGATTCAATTGTTTCACTACGAGACATAGATTACAGTTGTTTGGATCAATCAGTTGCACGCTTGCTTGTTGTGCTTCGATGTCGTTAAACTTAGTCTCTATTTTTTTCACTTAAGGTTGGGTGATTCCTCCTTCTGTGATCCAATAGCTGCTAGCACGAACTTGTGCTCCCAATACCATCGAGTACATGTTGGGAGACCCGACTAGGTTACGATCCTATATCCTTAGGAAACCATGTTTGCCACCTTGCAAACCGTAATGCACCGAATATAGCATTCGGGAAGATTGATTGTCGTATGGAAAGTCCTTGGTTTTCATATGATTGCCAAGTTGTATATGCAGTTTTATGGGTTGTTTGGTAAACATTTTGCCTAGTTCTCCAGAGTAGTCACTTTCATTCCTTTTCGGACTCCCTAAAAGGAAAGGTCCATCTGACCACTTTTCCTTTCAAGCTCATTAAATATTCGATGGCGACTAGATTTACCTTTTCATCCTTTTCTCGACTCTTTAAAGATGAAAAGGTCAAGTTCTGTTCCTGTGCCTTAAAATTTATTTGGCCACATTCACATTTACCCTGTTAGATCTTGTTTGCGTTTTAGTTTTGCGTAGGTTTCTTTCCTTACTCGTTAATTTTCCTAGGAATTTGAATCGAATCATCCTGGTGGAATCATTGATCCCGTGTCCCATTCCAAGTGACCAAGGATCTCCATCTTCTGTCGCTCCCGAGGTACCGGTTTTTAGGGATACCCTTCCTATTATCCCGAGTATACAACCGCTTAACTCTCGCGCTCTAGAAGATGAGTCTTACGACATTCATTGGAACCCCATTTGGGAGCCTTCCGAAGAAAACTTTCCCATTACTCCTCCTTGTGTTTCGGTCTCGATGTCATCCTCTGATATGGATGAGACGACCCCTGTCTCCGGTGAAGAATCATTTGTGGCAGGAGGTGAAATACCTATGCCTATGGAAACTTCACCCTTTCATGTCACTTCCCTTGGTGTCTCGTTGCCTTTACACTATAATGTTTTGGTGGATATCATCGGTTCTAGATCTCCCCTCTCGAGTTCCATATTGTCTCGTACTGTCCCTTCGACTTCGGAGCCTTTTACACCCCAGATTCATAATGTGACTGTCACATCTATTCAAACTATTCGAACCATTTGTGTCGCTTCTTCAACCCCTGTTGTCAGTGTCGTCACTGCTTCTTCAATGGTGACTACTATTGCTGGGCCTTCTACTAGTCCAACCAATAGTGGCCCAACGACAGGAGTTGTTAATCCTACACTAAGTGTTGCACCTTCTTCTGGTTCCATTCCAGCACGGGGGGCATATGATCGATATATACAGGATCTTCAGAACCCAAATCCACAAAATTTGTTTCATTATTATGATTCTCGTGGAGCTCATATTTATTACCCCGGACCTATGCCATCTCAACCTATGGTTGAGGTCACAGTTCTGTTGTCTATTGCTTGGGGCACCACTGCTTATCATGGTGGCCAAGCACCGCCTGCAAATCTTCAAGGATCACCCTATCAAGGTTAGCCATCTTACGGGCATTCCACTCATGGAAAACAGTATTACGGACAACCTTATCTAGGGAAACCTAGAGGCCCACAAGGACAACCCTTCTAGGGACAACTTTCGACCTTTGGTGGTTCATCTTTTACCTATTTCGGGCAACCTTCTAGTAATTCGGGACAACCTTACATACAACAAGGCCAACCTGGTCTCCAGCAAGGCTACCCTTCTCGGCAAGTCGGTCAGTCTCACATTCAGCAAGGCCAACCCATGGTCTAGCCTAGTCAACCATCTGGACAAATTGGTCAGCCTCAAATCCAACCAGGCCAACCAACCGTCCAGTCTACTCAGCCATTCAGCCAGTCAGGACAACCCTTAGTTGTGCAAGGTCAACCCAATACCCAGCAAGCTCAACCTTTTAGGAAAATGGTTCAACCTCAATCTCAACTAGGTCAACCTTCTAGCTAGATGGCTCAGCCTCAATTCTCCCAAGGATATCAATCTAGGACTGTTCAACCGAGCACTCAAACGCTCGTTGCTTCTCAAGCTCCACCTGGTTTTTAGCCCCAGTCTAGTCTCCAAATTTAGGTTTGATCCCAACCCAAACCTGCTTATCAAACATAGTCTGGCCCCCAGGCTTAGTTTGGAGCCCAGCCATCTTATAATTTTCAGAAACCCAAAGGGCAAACTCAACTTGCCCCATACCAAAATTATCAACAACCACATGTTAACCCTTATCCGAATTTTCAGCAACCATATGTTGCTCATGTGGGTCAAGTTGGTAATAAGTGGAATGTAGGGGGTCAAATCCAGGGTCAACCATCCAGTTATAGCTATAACCCCTATGGAAAAAATCCCTACAGGCCAAATCTGTCTGGACAAAGTCAATGGGGGCAACAAAGAACTAGGTGGTTTGGTGCTATTTCTTATCTGCGGCCTCAGATGTCCTTTAACCCTCAATTACCCTTTCTAGCAATGTTGGAATTACCAGATGTGTCCAAACTAACTAATGATCCTATTCTTCATAATCTGTATTGGCCACCAGTTCCGACTAAGATTCCCAGTGATTGTCCCAAATTAAAAGGTAAAGCTGGAGAATATCCTCAAGCTCATGTCATGACCTATCACCTATGGTGTTCATCAAACTCATGGCTTGATGATTCAATTTGGCTCCATATTTTTCAATGAACTCTCACTGGCTCTGCTGCTAAATGGTATATTGAGCTACGTCATGGATCCTTTCAGGACTTTAACTCGTTGGCTATGGCATTTTTAACTCATATTCAGTTGTTGATTCGGTATGAAACGGGCACACATATCCTAACATTCTTAAAGCAGACCACGACCACACATATCTTTGATCACATCCATGAATGGAGATGACGTCATCATTTGATTAAGTTCTGGATTCCCGATCAGCTTCTGACTAACTGGTTCATGACCTTATTCATCGGTCCAATAGCCCGGGACATTGCTATGGGGGCATGTGTAACTGAAGAGCAAGCTATTGCGCGTGCTCAATACCTTGACTTAGTTTACTCCCAGTCTAGTACATTATATGATATTTTGTCAGATGCTCCAAGGCCTGGAACTTCCAAAGCCCCATCAGCACCATCTGTTGATGGCGTCATCGGTTCTGTCAATACGTCCTCTAAGAAATCTTCCACGAACCCTGGGAAGCAAAAGTCAAATGTTTCAAATGAAAACACTTCTCAGGTCATATCCAATTCTGGTAACACTTCCGAGGTTAATGCCATTCAGTCCACTATGACGGACAAATCTTTGAAAGGAAAATAGAAGGGAAAAGGAAAGAATAAGGCCGACGAACCGAAGCAGGATTCCCCCAAACCTCCACCTGAGGAAGGTGCCAAATGCAAGCCTAAGTATCCTTGCCTTAACTGTGACGAGGACCACTATACCAAAGACTGCCTGAGGTGGTCTGAAGTTAGTCATCCATTGAAAGGTGCCCCCGGGACCCCTGTCGTGCTCAAAGAACCTTTTCGCTTGCAACAAACTCAAATGGTGGTTGATCCATCTCAATCCTCTTCTCCCTTTGGTTCTCAAGTATTTATGGCTGGGACGATTCCTGTCCACATTAGTACTCAGGCAAAAGAGTATCCGTTGCCTATCGGGAAGGAAACTGAGGTCCCCTCTAGTGTTCCTCTATCTAGTTCTGGTCCCCTACAGATTGAGCGACCTAGCACTGAAACGGTCATCTGACCCCCTCCTAAAGGGGTGCTCCGGAAGTCTTCTTACAACCCTAATGCTCATGCTACTCAGCACTATAGCATCGTTGAGGACTTAGCCCAGGCTCTATCAGCTATGTCCGCATTAGAAGTCCTCTAGAGTTGCCCCTCTCAGAGGAAGTCCTTGGTATCGGCCATAGGTGGCATTGACCCGACCGACTCGGATTTGATCACTTTTGACCTAGACAATCATGTATGGAGACTACCTCACCAAATTTCCTTCCTTATTCAAGTCATCATCAATTCTAAAACTATTCATCACATGCTCATTAATGAAGGTTCTTCTACTTGCATGATGTCTGTTTCTTGTTGGAAGGCTATCGGTTTTCCGAATCTAAACTAGTCTCCCACGACCTTGGAAGCCTTTGACGGGAGAGAGTCTCATCGTTATGGTATCGTCCAACGCTTGCCTATTACTCTGGAGGGTAATACAGTCAAAGTAGAGGTCGAAGTTGTTGATGCCAATTTAACTTACAACCTCCTTTTAGGACGAAGCTAGACATATGCCATGTGAGCCATGGCTCCATCTCTATTTCATGTTATTAATTTTCCTCATCAGGGGGAAATCATCACGGTAGACCAGTTATCCTTCTTTGCCTCTTCTTCCTCCGATTGCAACATGCCTTTTGTGGAGCATACCTCCATTCCATGTGAGAGTGTGGGTGCTATACTCTTTAAATATCATGCCCTTATGGGTGTTTTTTCACTCCCACCTCCCAACATCACTCCCATTAATATGATTTATGTTCACTCTGATCCTTGGGTTCTTCCTCATGTTCATCAAATAGAATCCTAGGTCAATGAGATGACATTGAGTTCTGCCAAGCTCAACTATGTTGAAATTGTTTTTGGATTGGCTCCATCCTCTGAATCTGTTCCTTTGAGCAGAGCTCTTGACTCATACGTTCAATCCCCTTGGCTTGGAGATGGCACTTCTTCGGACCCTTTAAAGGAAATTTTTCCTACTAATGAAGCGATTATTGAGACCATGTCTTTTGAGGAATCCCCTTAGTCTGATCATCACCATCGTTCCTTGTTTCTCCCTACCCATTAGGAAATGCTTACTTGTCTCGAGTGGTTTGCTCCTTGTTTTCCATCTCAACCCATTTAGACACCCATCCAAGTTCATCAAGTGTCTTCTGAAGGGAATATGGGAAACATTACACAAGCTCAACCAATCGACATCTTTGTTAAACCAGGGATTGTCAAGCACATCCATGTTGGATTAATTTGTACTCTGGAGGATATTCAACTTTATACTGATCTTTTTTGTGAATTTTGTGATGTGTTCGCTTGGTCTTACGAAGAGATGCCTGGCATCAATCCTAGCATCGTGGTGCATGAAATACCTACATATCCAGGTGGCAAGCCTTTTTGATAGCATCTGTGCCTTGTGCACCCCCGAAAGGCTACAACTATTAAAGCGGAAGTTGAAAAGCTTCTTCAGGCTGGCTTCATTTACCCTATCCCGCTCATAGATTGGGTCTCTAATATTGTCCCTGTGACTAAACAACAGGGTGTGTGTTGATTATCGCGACATTATTAGTGCCTGTCCCAAAGACAACTACCCTACACCCTTCATTGACTAGCTCATTAATGAGTGTGCTGGGAGTGAGATATATTCATTCACGGATGGCTTTTCTGGTTATAACTAGATTAATATCTCACCTTCAGATCAATACAAGACCGCCTTTGTCTTTCCGTGGGGCACTTTCGCTTACAAAAAGCTCCCTTTCGGTTAAAAAATGTCGGTGCCACCTTCCAACATGCAATGTCTGACGAGTTTCATGATATTTGACACATTGTGTAACCTTACTTGGATAACCTTCCAGCTCATTCAGCGAAATGCCAAGACCATCCAACCCACCTTCGTGAAATATTTCTTCACTATCGACATTATCGTATCCGTCTTAATCTGCATAAGTGTGTCTTCTGCGTGGAATCCAACAGACTTCTCAAGTTCATCATCTCCTAGGAGGGTATCCATCTGGACCCCCTTAAAGTCAAAGCCATCTTGAATCTCCCTCCCCCTACTTCTTTATAGTAGTTGCAGAGTTTGCAGGGGAAAGCAAATTTTTTACAACGATTTATTCCGAATTATGTTGAAGTGTCCAAAGGCTATATGCGGTTATTAAAGCGGGACACCCCTTTTCTTTGGGATACCGCTACACAAGAGTCATTCAAGCACTTCAAGGCCCTCCTTGTTTCTGTTCTGTTGTTACGTAGCTCTCACTATCACTGGGATTACACTCTGTATTTAGCCGCTGCTGATACCACCATTGGCATGGTTCTAGTTCAAGACGATGATGATGGTACTGAGCATGTTGTTTACTATATCATCCGCAACTTGCTTGACGCAGAAACTCGATATGCATATATCGAGAATTTGGCATTGGCCACCATTTATGCCATCCAATGTTTCTGCCATTATATATTATTGCGCACCACGACGATGATTTCTAATTGCAACCCACTGACGTACATCTTTTCATGTCAGTTACTGGGGGGGAAATACTCCAAGTGGATTGTCATCCTTCAAGTGTTCGACTTGGAGTTCACTACTGCCAAGTCTAAGAAGTCCCTCATCTTCACTGAGTTGCTTTGCTCCCTACCATCTATTACCGCACCCTCTTGGTTAGAGGACCATATTCTGGATGAAACTCTGTTCTTGATTAGTACCCTCGATCCTTGGTACGAGGATGTTATGGTCTATCTTCAAATGTTCTCTTTTCATCCGTATTATTCCAAGGATGCTCGGCGACGGATTCACCATCATTCTCAACCTTATCGCATTATTGGAGACACCCTGTACCATCCCAGCACCAACTCTATTCTCCACTGATGTTTAACGTTCGAGGAAGCCAAACGAGTTTTAAATGATTGCCATTCCAGTGCCTGTGGTGGTCATATGTCCGGGTATTCTACTGCTCAGAAGATCCTCTGTGCTGGTTATTTTTGGCCTTCTATTTTTAAGGATTGCATTCTTACTGTCTGCTCTTTTCATGAATGCCAAATCTACCAATGGAAAATGTGCACGCCTCCTGCTCCTTTGCACCCTATCATTACTGTCGGCCCTTTTTCCAAATGGGGCATTGATTATATGACCTGTAACCCTTGCTCGTCCAGGAGGCATGGGTATATCATTGTTGTTGTTGATTATTTCATAAAATGGGCTGAGGCGATGCCTACACTATCTGAAGACGGTCACACAACGGTGCAATTTTTATTTAATCATGTTATTTCACGATTCGAAGTCCCTCAGGCTATTGTCACTGATCACGGTAAACATTTTTGTAATCATATGATGATTGAGTTAACAATCCAGCTGGGCTTACGACATGATAGCTCAACACCATACTATCCTTAGGCCAATGGCCAAGTGGAAGCCATCAACAAATTTTTAGTCACGATGCTTCAATGCACCATTGGCATGCATAAGTCCAACAGGAATTTGATGTTGTTCCCTACCTTATGGGCCTGCCGAACTTCAGTGAAGGATGCCACAGGATTCACCCCATTCCAATTTGTCTACATTCTAGAGGCCGCCCTTCCGATTGAGTGTGAGATCCCTTCTCTTAAATTAGCCGTCAAATTACTCCCCAACACTACTCTAGTAGAAGAACGTCTTCTCTACCTAGAGCGGTTAGACGAAACTCGTCGACTAGCCTCTCTAGCCATTGAAGCACAGAAGAAGAGAGTGAAAACTCACTTCGATCATACTGTCCATCCTCGTTCTTTCATTGAAGGAGATTTAGTCCTGCTCTATGATCAAGCAAATAATAAGATGGGGGCAGGAAAATTCGAGCCTATGTGGCATGGGCCTTATATTGTGAAATGAGTTTTGAAAAAAGGGGCCTCTGAATTGCTTGATTATGAAGGAAACCCTCTAGATAAGCCCAAAAATGGGCTTTATCTGAAAAAATATTATGCATGAATCTCACACATTTGATTTGTACATACATGTGTCTTTGGCAGGTGTTTTGTACATGTGTTTTCATGTCTGGCTTGGTGTGTAGGCATAATTACTGTTTATTGTGTCTTTTTGCTTCTTGTGCAGATGTGTGGTACACCTTATGTTCATTTCGCTAATGGTGCTTGCCGTATTACCCGAAATCTTTCCTCTATAGAATGCGTAACCTACAATCCTTATGGTGAATTAGTAGATCTTCAGGGCATTTGTCTGGGTTGCACCACAAACAATGTCACTGAATACAACGTTGTTATTGAATCGTTGACTGAGGCAATTAACCTCGATATTTGTCCATTGGTTGTGAATCTAGATTCTTAACTTGTCATCCACCAACTCAATGGGCATTATTCCACCAGAGATCATTGGATTTTAAGGTTGTATTTATGTGTTAAATTGTTGGAAATAAATTTTGATTTTATTACATATCAACACATTCCAAGAAGATTAAACACATTAATTGATGCATTAGCAAATCATGTACTAGACAGACATTTACGCAACATGTAATCAAAACAGTATATAGAAGCATTCAAAACACAATAATGAACCATAGGAATATGTATATGTATATATATATATATATATATGTTGTGTGGCGCATCGAGGCACTAAAAAATAAGTGTATATGTCAAAAACTAGAGTCTGTGTACATCTGAGACACATGTCTCTAAAAAAATAGTAGCAAATAAAACCTAGGCATCTACTACAGTGGGTTATGCTCCCTATAGCAAACCATTGCTCGTGCGACTCACCTCAAGAGTCTATGCATCCTAGGGATCACCCCTACTGTATGTATCTGATAATCTATGGGGACCTCATCGATCCCCTTGTAATCAGGGATCCCCTTTGTCAGGCCCTCAAGATTGCGGGCCACTGTCTCCACTGAACTTCCTGCTGGGGTAACCAAGACCAGCTCTCTGATGCCTTGTGGATCCCTCCATGCCTCTAGATCTAGTTCCACAAGCCTCTCTAGTCCCACATCTGCAAGTAACATAAGATACATCATTAAGACATATGCATGAAAAAATCCAAAAAATATCATAAAAGACAAAATACAAAATAGTGTGATCAAGTGTTTTACCTCCATTGTCCCACTGCTCGCCAATGGGTAGCTACATGTCGGGGTCCCCATGAAAATCCATACCATCATTTGGCCAATCCTCAACGAAGATCGTCTGGCAATCCAGCCACTCACAGGAATAGTGTCCCCCATGAAACTGGTCGTCCGCCACCCCCTCGTGGCATAACATGTGCCCAGTAAGTGATCTGGGTCTCCCGCGGTCTGGGCCTATCCAAAGTCCATGTCCTATAACTGAAGCACTAGCACCCGCTCTAGCATGAGTGGGATCAAGATAGACTCGTAACCAAATTTCTTTGCTTCTCCACGATGGAATTTGGTGATTTTAAGTATGGGGGATTACGCAGTGCATTATATTAGATATCATTTTTTGGGATTCAACTGCGTTAATTAAATCATTCAAACGTATGACCATTTCCATGAGAGGTAGTCGTAACTGACTAATTTCTCATGATTTTTGAATAGTTGACTTAGCACTCATTGCATCGAGTGATGCTCACGGGGGGCATTTGGTGAGCTGTCTCTTCATGTTAATGGTCACTACTTCTGCCTAGTTGTACATGATCGGGTTGAGGCAATCTAGAGCCAACCAAAGGTGGGTCTTTGTTTCCTCATGATGGGCTTGGGAGCCCGCTACCCTCATCACCATAAATAGAACCAACCGAAGAACCAAGTCTTCTATCATGGGAATGGCCACTTTCCCGCTAGTGTTTGATTTACGTTCCGCCAGGCACACTCGTACTATCAGTATGTCCAGTGATTTGCCCTCGATCCGTTGGCCCTCTAGAATTTGCCTCTCACCATGACGGGACAATCTAGTCAGGAAATATATATCCGTAGCATCGAACTCAATATCTCTACCCCGGATAATGAATTTTCCATCTGTTGGGTTCCAAGCATGAATTAGCAACTCTAACAAATTGGGTTGGGTCCGAAGATGTGAAGTGAGAAAAAGTTTTAGTAACCCACAAGCACATAAAGCATTTCGGCACACAACATCAGTGAATGCTTGTTTGTCATTAACATCGTGCATTCATTCCTACCAAATAAATGCCATGTTGTCCTGCATTAAAAGGAAAATGAATTAGAACTCTTTTCATAAATTTAAATCCATAATTTATACAAAAAATTCAACTTCATGTCATCGTCGTGGCTACTTTCTGAAAAGCGGCGATGACGCAGAGTCAATAGTTCATTTTTCCTGTGATCGTCACGAGAGTACATCTATTCATCGTGATGATCACGGAGGTGGTGCGTGTAACTATGCTCGGTCATCGTGAACCCGAGCGGCTTTTCCGTGACGACAGAGAGGCGGACCCAGATTTGAAAATCCACCTAAACCCACCTATCTAACACTCAATTGCATAAAAAAACTACTGAAATGCAGTGCAAGGGAGAATGTACTTACCTGGCGAAGGTTTCAAGACGAACCGTGGACAGATGGTGCTGGAATCAGCTTGAGGAATTCACTCAGGTTGGTGCTCCAAATGCCCAAAGGTAAAAATGCATAATGTGAATGGTAAAAAATGAATTACCCCACCCATTTTCATAGTAATTGTTTGAAAAAATAAAAAAAATTATACTTTAGGGTGTGAGTTTTTCATTTATATCGCATTTTTAATTAGGGTTTTCTGGGTTTTGACCATATTTTCCACATAAATAATCTATTTACGTCGAATGGGTCTTATGTTTGACATGTTTTGTGTAGAACTACAAGTGGTGAGGTTATGTCATACTTTGTATACACTTGGTCCATATTTTTCAAAGTCTTCTTTAAGCTCTTTTCCGACTTAAAAGACGAAAAGATTGCCAAGTCATTCCTTCTGGCTCTTTTAACAAAATAAGAGGTAGTCTGATTTAAGCTCTTTTCTGACCGTGTAAACATGAAAATATTGTTGGACCTTTGTCGTTTCAAGTCCGATATTGGTTACGAAATGATGTGTCTTTAATCGCTTTTCTACTCTTTCAGATCGAGGTCACTAATTACGAAACTTACTCCTTGGTCGTAATGATCAAGCGGTTCTCTCAAGTATTTTTTTATGTTTTTTCAAGCTCGAGGGACACAAATCTATGAAAAAGGACCCCCCTTGGAGTTTTCTTTTCCGTGTCTTTTCAAACTCCCTAAACATGAAAAAGACTCTGAGTTTATCTATGTCAGACTCGTTAAACCCTAACGACATTGGAGTCGTCACCATGACAAGGCTCGAGCTTCTCCTCCCTAGGGCTTGTTAAACTATTACTAGGTTGGATTCGACCAAAGGTCGAACTTATATTACAATCATATGCTATCCCCGTCAAGCTTTTTTTCAAAAATAATTGGGGTACTTGCTAGTAATGGTGGGGGGAAATTTTTGGAAATCATCATTGGTTATTTATGGTAGCTAGTCACTCTTGAACATCGACACTTTTGCTTCTTGTCGGGTTGGGATATCCATACATCGTCATTTGGCCTTCCGCGGTTTTGGGTTGTCATTTTGCCTCATTCCATCTGATCCATTTTACTTCCATCAAGCCTCCGATCCCTTGGTATCAAAATGCTGCCAGATTCTGGAGTCATGTCGCTGTTATGTTCAAGAGTATAATCTTTCTGCAGTTTACACCCTTACCTCCTCCTCTGATCTTCTGTTTCACCATCTACTACTTGTTCCTTATCTCATGTCATTGATGGGGGAAACATCATGGCCCTCCTATGACAGATTGTTTCCTGTCGACACCAACTCATTATCTAGGAGATTGATCTAGAGATCCCTTTCAGTACGTTGGAGCTTGCATGCCTCAATGGCAAGTTCTTCGTGCTCGACGATAGACTTTCCTCATTGGTCTTTGATTGGGTGATTCCACGAGTGTTCAACTTCAGCTCATTTTTCACACTTAGTGGATTGTACTGGGTAGTACCTTGAGAACCATTGGCCTTATTGGTAGTTTCTCTTGTGCTTGTTAACAGTTTACATTAGTGACTGGTAATCAAGCAACTTTCTATCATGCTCGACGTCGGCACATCTGTTCGCATGCTAGAATTTGTGCTATGATTGGACAGATTTCAAGACCCCGAACCAAGATTACACATGTTCAGGCTACGTGGATTGGTTTATGATTACATGACTCTTTGATGGATGGTTGTGACCATACCTGAGTCTTCATGGATGGCTACGACTGTACCTTTATCATTATCATGGTCTTATCAACTGGGTAGTTGCATCCATACCACAGACCAAGTTTTATATGTCCTATGGATGGCTACGCCCATGCCTAGACTATTGTATTTCACTATTACAGATATTAGTTGTATTTACGCCTATAGGATCTTCAAGATGGTTCCAGTTCAGACAGTTTCATAAAGAATTTCACCCTCCCACTCTCTTAGGCTTCTTGCTTTAGGGGGCATCTATTACACAGTAATTTGTCGCTATCCTCATTTCAGTCCTTCTAGTGTGTCAGGTGTCAAATCAACATTTTTATATCTTCCCACTGATAAGAAAATGCTCTCTGTTGCTGCAAAATGACCCTTATTCCTTAAGTTTTTTCCTCGTTGTGAGAAAACCCTTAATATACGCGACATTCCTATGTCCATAATGGTCTCATCCCGACTCCGTCACAGGTGTACATCTGTTTCTTACGATAGTCACCCGACGCGAGGTTATGAGTTATTTCTTGTGACGACAAGTCTGCGTGCATTACCTCATCGCGATGTTGTCGCGAGTAACCAGTTTACATCCCGTGACGATCCAGATTAGGCGAATTTGTTCCAGCATTCAGCCTTCTGGATGTCTCCAAACCTGGTTTTTGGCATATTTTTTGATGCCCTTCCTCCTCTGGTATGGCAGTTCCATCATTTGTGTTACCTTCCTTGAGGATAAGCTCTCTCTTCCACTTTTCATGGAGATTCCTTCTCCTATTTAAGCATTCACCTTTGATATCATCAGCGAGTTAGTAATTCCTTGGGTTGAGCAGTCCTGCTAGTACTTTTGATATATAGTTGGTGTGGGTGTGACAAGTGTGGGATTGTTGATAGCTTGTGGAAGGTTGTGGAGTGCCCTTAGCTTTGTGTTAAAGCTTATGAGTGAGAAAGAGAAATTTTATGTTGGGAGATTCATCCTTGAAGATGCTTGAGAAACATACTGGCTGGATCCTCTGAGAAGACTTGTGATGTCAAGACTCGGTTGTAAGCTTGCTCTCATTTTATTATTAATACAATCAATGATTTTTTCCTATGTCTTGTATGTAATTTACTTGATAGCTCATGACTTCTTGACTTTGTGAGTAAATAGATCATTGTTGTTTTCTGGTTACGTGATTTGTTGTATTTTCTTCGCACTGTTTCAGGTTGATCACTCGTTGAAGAGAAGGAAATAGAGGCTGGAGCAGTGCAACAGAACTTCCTCAACCACCGGTTGAGGTAAGCCTCCAACAATGATTGTTTAAGGAAATCTATTGTTGATTTGTCTTTGCTGTGACTAGACCCACTCTAGGGCTAGAGGGGTTGCCTTTGTCCACAGAGGGAACACTTTCCTGCATCACACTAAGTGTTCTAAATCTCATACGCATGTTTCATGAAGAAAATTTGTGTAGATACGTGAGTTCAAAGTTGCACAGTCGTGTATATGTTAGTTTGAGGAAAATCCGTAGGACAGACTCAAGAAAAAGTGTCTAATATGGTTCAGTCAATTATTTGCGCTATTTGATGATGGTTAAAATCTGTTGATGATGTGTGGAAATGTGTTGGTACTCATAAGATGTTGTTTAGAAGTGTTTTTGATCCTAACTTGATGTATATTTGATTGATGATGATGCCTTGATACTTCTTGCTGATATAGCATGATCAGATCTGGCAATGAACATATGGAACAGGTTCAGTGGGCGCATATTCTTCGAATAATGCATTGTTGGCATTATGGTAAGAAGTCTTTGGTGATAATGCTTATATGGCTAAATAATAAATCTTGCTACTTATTATTGGTTGGTCAAGAGAATGATATTGCAGGTTATAGGTTTGGATGCTATTGATAGATGCTTATGGTGCAAATCATATATGGTGTATGTTAGTTGCAGATGACTATCATGGTCTTGTTTAGATTGCTGGTATTTGTTATAAAAGTCATGAATATGATTTGGTGTAAAGGTCATGCGAAGACCTAATTTGTACCCCCACTATGCATGGGAAGGATGATATAAGAATTTCTATTTTCAGTCGTGTATAAACATTTGGTATATGCCCACTTGGTTGGGTGGGTGAGCTAAAATCGCGTATCCCCACATGGTTGGGAGATTGATGTATGTATGAGACATAGCAAGGTCATTCTCACTTAGTTGAGTTGTAGAGTCATGTTATTGTGCTGAAAAATATTTTTTCAGACTCGGCATGTGCTCAGGGGGAGCATGGACAGATTGATACATCTTAGCATGTACAAAGGCGGAGCTCAATCAAAGATTTCAGCATGTACTCAGGGGGAGTATGGATAGCATAATGTATATCAAGGGATCCACCCTTTTCCCTTGATGTAAAAGGGGGAGAGTGACTTGGTGTGGTTGTTGCCATCAAGTCTAAAAGGGGAGCTTGTTGGTATTACGATACAGGTATGACACAAGTGTTGTCCTTGATGGCAACTCTCTAAGATGAAAGATCATAGTATAGCAGGTAAACGACAAGAATGAAGAAAGAAATGTATACGGAGGTTCACCATTGACCAAGCCGCATATGCACGCAGGTTCGCTATATACAAAGTTGCGTATATGAAAAGGTATACGCAGGTTCACTATATACCAAGTCGCGTATACATGCAGTTTCACTATTTACAAAGGCACGTATAACGTACACACGCACTTTCATAGAAGGAAAGGCATGTATAACATACACACGCACTTTCACAGAAGGAAAGGCGCGTACATGTTGGAAAACTAAGTTTTGGTCCGTGGTATTTGGACCATGGTATTTTGGTATTGGTGCATGGTATTTGGTCTGAGGTATTGACCCCAGGTACTGGTTCCAAGGTATCGGTCCTATGTGGTTTTAGACCATGGTATTGAGAGAGGCTTAAACCTATATAAGGAGAAGAAGATCATTAGGCCAAAGTGTGCAAGTGATGAATATTTGATGAAGTGTGAGATCTAGTATGCTGGTTATGGGTTTGTGACGCTTTGTTTGATCTAAACCAAGGATTCACCTATGCAGTTGATGATGGATGATGGATCGGGATCATTAGGCTTGGAATGTATTATGATTATGTGTTTGATCATGGATAGACTAGATCTGAATTATTGACGCATGTTTCATTGTATAAATGTTATGATTTGGGTATGATTGATATTTGGAATAGCTGCAAAGTCATGAGTAAATATTTGCAGATCTGTATGCAGGTTCACTTTTGTAAAAACATGTATACACGTTGGTTTAGCTCATCAGGGTAGCGTGTATAGTATAAACTATAATATTTGAAGTTGCAGTTGGATTTGGTTGTTGTTGCAGAATTCTGTGGTTTGCTTAGTGTTTTGGTGACTATGTTTTGCTGACAGGGTTTCAGTGTTGGGTGATTCAGAGATTGATAATGCAGGTGTAGTTGATGGGTGTATTTTAGTGGTGATTAATTTTGTGCTTCAATGTTGTTGATGGGTCTAGTAGGAAAATTGGATGAAATGTGGCCTTCAGATTATGGTGTTGTGCTTTAGGAGTATCCAGTATGAAAATTTATGAAAAGTGGTCCCTGGAGGAACAGGGAAGGTCTTAGCCTTCTATATGCTAACACCTATGTACTGGTAAACATATCGACCAGTACAAGAGCCAGGGGGTTGGAGCTCCCTTCCAGTAGCAGCTGGAAAATGAGTGAAGGTTGGAGCCTTCAATAGGTCTGCACCTACGTACTAGTAAACATATCGGCTAGTACAAGAGCTAGGGGGTTGTAACTCCCTTCCAGTAGCAGCTCAACAATAATAGAAGGTTGTAGCCTTCTATAGGTGGGTGCCTTCGTACTAGTATGAGTTTGTGCTAGTACAAGATTGTAAACAGGTTTTTCTTATATTAAAGGAAGATGGCAGTAGTTGGTTTTTGTCCCGCATTAGGTTTCCACCTTATATCATGGTGTTCATGTGTGTTTATTATGTGTGATGATCTATTCTGTTTTACTACACCTGTTTACTATTTATATGGTTAATGAAGTTTTGATGCACTGATTAAATATCAACATATAATGGATTAACTGAATCATAAGTTTACTGGTTATATGTTATTTGCATTAAACATAGTTGCGTATACACGTGGGTTCCCTTAACTGAAGTAGCGTATATGAATCTAATTATGGAAATGAAAAAGTTAGTGATTTTCTAATACTGATTCCCCCCCGCCCCCTTAGTATTATTTCCAACAATTGGTATCAGAGAAGGTCCTTTTTTAGAAGCTAGATCGCTTGAAGAAGATTCGTAGAACAATGGGAAAGAAAGCGTGTCAGAAGAAGAAGGAAACTCAAAGGAACAGTGGCAGCTTGCTGTTAAGTGGAAGAAAGTATTCAAATTCTAAATCACCTCAGATTGAGGATGAAAAAGCAAATGAAGCATTAGATAAAATAGATCAACAAGATCTATTTAACAAAAGGGAGAGTTGTTTCTAGGAAAACTAGTATTCCTAAAGAATGCCAACCCTCTAGGTTTGGCAGCTACCCTAGAAACAATAGTTTAAAGCAATTCAATGATTTCTCCTGTGTGTAACAGATAAGAGAAAGATAATGGAGCCAACCTAGAACTTTTTCTTAATCCCTTGCTTTCTCTCTCTTTCCTTTGGCAGATCCTACAACTCCTCCCCGTACTTAACATGCTTGGAGAGTACCTGCACAAGTACAACAACAAAGAACCAGCAAAGCAACATGGTCTATTACAACATAAACATTACAGAATCAGATATATAATGAACAAATGGTAGCATTCACAATTGCACAATCATATGGGAGAAAACTTGAAGAGATTTATTAATAGAAAAGAGAATTACAACCCAATTGTTTGATCTAGCGTCATCCTCCTAGCTTCAATCCTTCTTCACCTCATGAAATAGCAAGATCACTCCACCAAGAATATAATGCTCTCTCCTCAATGACAAAATATCAACACTTACTTGCGATTCCTAGCCTTTCAGCCTCTTGATCTCTTGGATGGGAGATCAATTTATAGATTTTTGCAAGGGTGTGAGTCATCCATGGGGTTTGATTAGTGTCATTCCACTTGTTACAATTGGTTCCACAAGAGAAGGGATTGGAGATGGTTTCCTAGTTCCCTTGTTCATCATGTTAGGATATTCCGACACATAGGAAATAGTTAAGTATAACTTGGTCTAGTATAGAGTTAGGTAAAGTGTGTT
>APFE030419720.1:25021-71844 GCA_000404065.3 Pinus taeda | reverse complement strand
TCGTCTTTTCCGTCGTATTCCTCGGAGAGATCTTTCCAACGGGCTATCATGCGCGTCAAACGGAGATAAGACGACCAATTCGCGACCCCGGGAAGTTGATGTACCAACTTACCCAAAAACGGGGCCCACAAATTGGCGTTTCATCTCCCAGGGTTAGGTTTTGGAATGTGAAGGGTTTTTCATTGTTTCTCAACAATAAATAGGCCTTCGAGCCTCATGGTAACACAGTTCAGAGGCATGTAGCCACACATCTCTTCTCAGAGATAGCTACCATCGCCCTAGCTAGTTTATTTCCATTTCCGATTGTAAGCATAGTTCAGTATTTTCCATTAATGAAATGAAGTATTATTTCCGCTGCATCTTTGTGTATATGGTTATCTCTGTATTTTATTGTGTTCCTGTTTAAATCTGGATCAACCAGACTCTTCATTACTCCATGGTTCCCAAATTTTGATGCTAATACCATGATTGTATCAAGAATGTCAGTATGTGTTAGGCTACATAACATCCCCCTTCATTTTTGGCATAATCAAGTGTTGGAAGGCATTGGGAATATCTTAGGACGATTCATAAAGAAAAAGATACAAAGAATTGAAGAAAGGATCTATACTTTCGCAAAAATATGTGTCGAGGTGGATCTTAGTACAGGCATGTCAGATCGTATACAACTATCACACAAAAAGCATAGTTGGACTCAGTATTTAGATTTCGAGAATACAACTTTCAGATGTCGTATATGCCAAAATACATGACATCTACAAAATATGTGTCTTGATGCCAAGAAAGAGGCACAAAGGAATAAGAAACCAGAAAGGAAACCCAAATGATGAAAATTTCCACCAAATGAGCCAGAAGAGGAAGAGGATGAAGTAGGAAAGGAACCCATGCCAAATATGGAAGAACAAAACCTACAAGAAAAATAAGGGAAGGAGGAACCATCTCAAGAACCAACAAAATTACAGATCACTACAACACAAATTATCATGCTACATGAAGCAAAGGACACTAGAGGATACAAACGTCATCAGGCATCCGATAATTCATATTTAGACAATAAAATATCAAGAATAGAAGGGAATCAACTAGCTATTGTTTCATCCATGCCATCTCAGGGAGAATGGTGTAAGGTTGAAAAGAAGAAATGGAGGAAAGTTTAACTTTTCTCAGCATCTTTTAGTTGATTATTATGTATGAACTTATGGTCATCAGTCTTTGACTAGGTGATGGAATATTTGCAAGCATCTACAACATGTAATTTTGTCTTCATTAATAAAATTACACTTTTTTCCTTGGAAAAAAATAGTTTAGTTCTAAATTTCATTTATATTTAAATCAATATAATAAAATTGATTTTTATTAGTCAAGTCTTATTAATACAACTGGTTTAGGATGGACCTCGTTTGCAAGGCGACCTAGGATCAAACTTCATAAAGGTTTTAGCGCTTGTGCTAGGGGGTGTAGACACACTAAAATCTAGTAAACTAAGGGCTGGTGTGGCCCAGGCCGACTGCAATCCCTAGGTGGATTTTGATGGCTTAGATGCCCCTGGGTCGCAGTTTCTCAAGCAACACATCAAGCCCGGAAGAACACAGACAACTTAACAAAACAAATGTTAAATATTACTAATTTTTAAAATTAAAATTAATAAATAATGTTTTTCACTTTTCACTATCAATATTTATAAATACATTATTTAATATTTATTAAAAAATTAGGATATATGTGTATCAATTATTTTAAGTAAAATATTAAATTATAATCATAAGTAATCTTATATATGAGATTAAAGTCAAATGTTATTAAAATGCAAATGATATTAATAGAGTTAATGATGATTATCGGGGATATTGACTTTCTTGTGAATACTATTTAATTAAAATGACCTTTTGATGGTAAAGTAAGACCCAAATTTACATGTAACTGGTAAATAATTCATTTTCCTTAAATAAAGGGAAAAAAGTAAATGACCAATTTTATATTTAATTATTAATAATTAAATATAAATAAAATAAAATACCTTCTCATTTTAATAACTTTACAACAGTATAAAGTGATTGAATTTTCATCTACAACAACTACTAATGAATTATTGGTGGACTCTTCTTATAACCCTACCTATTATATTACTACTCTATTTATTATTCATGAAGTAAGAATATAATCTTATGGAGGAATATAATTTACACAAACCAATGATCAAAATTGAACCCTTCCCAACCTTTTCAAGGGTTTCAAACTTATCCTAGAAAGATAATTGAAAAAATACCCTTAAAAAATGTAGATATTTGAAATCACTTGTCATTTATGAGTGACAACACTTATTATACAATTTCAAAAAAAGAGTCGCATTTTCAACAATCCGTCCATCTCACTTCCAGCCCTTGGATTCTCAGTGAGCATTATATATTTCATTTTATATAAAACCTATTAGGGGCATTTAACATATAAATACTTAAACCATGTTTGTCGTTGTTGGCTCTCATGTTTTCCTTAATATGGTGTACAACATAAAATCCATCACAAAACGCATGTCTATATAAGTTTCCAAAAGAAACTTGGACAACTTATTTTTTTGAATCCCTACTTGAATTCATGTTTATGTGCAATTTTTATCCTTGCCAATTTGATAATTGGCACTATATTTAATGTCCATACTTATTGTGTTCAAATCCCACACTCATCATAATCTCATTTCCTTTGTTAACTTTCCCTTCTTTACTAGCTTTGGAAAAAGCCATAAGAATTAGTCATAGGTTATGGGTGTAAATTGCATTGGCATAATAACATATTAGCAAGTGATGATCCCCCATATTTCAACAAGAATGTTTCAACTCCCAAGGCTACCAACTTAAATTTTCAACCCAGGGTTCGTACAAAATTAGAGGTGACAATACTATATGGACAATAGTTCAAGCTCTACTCATGCCACCTTCAGTCAATGAATCATATCAAGGCATACAAATACCACTCCTTCAACTTGCTTACAAAACGAACGTGCATGAAAAGTCAAGAGTCTACTCTAATTGCAGGAAGATAAACATTATCCTATTTGCAGAAAAGAAAGTGTCATTAATCAAATGTAAAGACTAACTACAATTATAGGAAGGTAAAAGATTGTACTAATTGTAGAAATGAAATAGGTTAGTCTACTTGCAAATGCAAATCAAGATTCTACTTGCAGAATGTAAATCATTACTGTACTTTCATAATGTGAAGAATTTCTTTGAGAAAGGAAAATTGATCTAAAGCGTATGACTAGAAAATATAAGAGCATAACTTCAAAAAACTAGGTCTAATCTATTTGAATTGAATAATTTTCCTCTCTATCATTGATTTAAAGATAATTTAGCTTTAGTAACATAATCCTTACACATTGCATAAGGAAACAATCATTGTGATTCAAATGAGGAAATTTGTCTCCTAATTCTAATTGTTGGTTTGTACTTAAAAAAAAAATCAAGCTCTTAAAGAAAATATGGTCAAGTTTAGGCAGTGGTACAGGATACTATAGGCCTGCTACAAGATTGTTACAGGATGCTACAAGACTGCTACAAGATTACTACAAGATGCTACAGGGTTGGATCTATGAGCATAATGAGGGTAGAAAAGGTATTATGAAGGTGGGGAAAGTTAGATGGAAGTGTATGTAGGTTATGTGAGGACTTTTCCAAGTTTAGCACTCCTCAGAGGCCCATCTTGCACAAACGCAAATTCTCACGGTGTCCTCCCAATGATCCAAAAAATGTTGATCTCTATGGAAAATTTTGAGGGTAGAATGAGATGTCAAGGAAGAGGGTGATGATAACAGAATAGATATAGGATGAGTGTATCAACCCTGCAAGTCACTAATATTACCTTCATACTAGCAATCAATCCCTTCTTTCTCTTGATCAAAACATGAATCTAATGAACAAATTGCAGCAAACAAATCAAAATAGGAAAGGATGAGTTGAATTTTATGTCATTAAGAGTTAGTCTACCCTACAAAATGCATCTAACCCACATGTAGAGACATGATCTTGACTCCTAGGTTGCAGAAACAGAGTATGCAACAAAACCATAAACTAAAGCCTAACAAATTTCAAAGGAAGGCAAACATATATTTTTCGCTTGTTGTTGTAAAATCCTCAACCACACTTCCCACAAGAGAGGTGCTAATCAGGCCTGTAACCAATTTTTTTCATTCTAAATTTTACTAAAACAAAGAGAGAAATACCATTACTAAAATAAATGCTTAAATAAAATACATAAGAGAGACTAGAGCCTTAGGTTGGGCCCTAACAAACCCTCTAAAGCTAACTCATATGTAAACCAATAGTAAACCTTTCATTAACATAAAATAGAGTTAAAATACATAATATAAAAATGAAAAATGATAGTCTCAAGCACTTGGCTCTCAATATCTCTTCCTAGCTCCAAAATTTCGAATCCTAGTGAGCTCTTGGGTTCGTTTTTATAAAAAAAGTGACTGAAGGGTAGCCCCCTTGGAAGGAAGACTTCTTCCCTCCAAAACCTCAAAAAAAGTGGATCTAGCTCGAATATATCCTCGCATTCACTTGAGTTCATCGGCTGCCAATAGACTTCGAGTTGTTGATGAGTGATTCAAGGGATAAAGTCGAGTTGAAGGAAAGTAAATGCAATGGACAAGCCTCCTGTATTTCTTCTAGATACCTCCAGCGTGCCTCTGCATAGTAGATTCACTAAAAAATGCTCTTTTTCCTACACACTAATCACATTATTCCACAAAGTATGACAATCACCCTTTAGTCTTCCTATTAAGAACATTATAACCAAAAAAATGTAAAATAATGTGAGGAAAGAAGAATTTATAGGCTAGAGGATAGAAAAATAAGCCTTATAATATACCTATTGATGGGGCCCATTATCACCCCCTGCTAGAAGTGTTTCTCATCTTGTGAGCAACCTACCCACTTATGTGTAGTCAGCTCTGGTGGCCTCTCTGACATACCAAGGCATCTCGGATGGTTCCTTCCTATGGATAAAACCATGCATTTGCATCTATGGCTACCCATTCCCTTTGTTCCTCTTATTGATCTCTTCTTTCATGTAGGTCCAATATCAAGGGAGGAATAAGTTTTAGCCCTATCCAATTTATCCTCAACCTCTGCACAATTCTCTTGTATAATGGTGTCCTCTCTAGAGCATTCCTTAACCTTTTAGGGGATTGATATTCCTTGATTTGTAGATTGCGAGGTAAAGCATGTCATCTTCTCTGGCAAGCCTACAAAATTTCAGTCCCCAACTACCTAAATATATCTTCAAAATTGAGGACTTCTTGTTCTTATTTTTCCAGGTAGCAAGGGGCCAACTTGGGATCTGCAGAGATGATGTTATGGTTACTTTTGTCAGCCTTGGGGCTTACTAACTCTGCTTTGATGTATAAGGGTTCACTTTCCTCTTTGGCCATGAATCTCTTTAATTCCTCAACCCTTTCTTCTTCATGTATCATCCAAGAGGCTAGTGTCATCAATTGTGCGTCTCCCAATCTTGAATTGGGACCCCAAAAATTCATGTATGTGAGGATCATGTTGTGCATATAAAACTCAGCCAATTTGGCCCTATCCTCAGTACTTACATGCTGGTAGAAATTAATGAACCTCCTATAATCCTGAAAGGGTAGGGATCCATATTGTGCCAAGGTCTTGATTTTAAACTATAGCCAATGTTCTTTGAGGAATATGTAATATTATTTGGATGGTTGCCTACATTGGATGGCTTCCATGGACAAGCTTGCCATGGTGGCAAGTTGTGCCTCCTTTTCCTATAGCTACTCTTTTAGCCTCTTGTTTTCCAACTGTAGTTGTTCCCTCATGAGGGATTCGTTGAGCCTCAAATCAACAATTTCCTTACCCATTTGTTTCATCTACTCCTCCATGAAGCCCACATCCCCCACCTTCTTGAATTTTGCAATTTGCATCCACTGGTGAGTTTTTCTTCTCTCCCTTTCTAACTCAAATAGTAGGGGAATTGCAAATTTTTCAGGTATAATCCTCCCTACTTCAATAGGACCCAAGATCAGGCTTTGGGTTATTCTCTTGGAGTCATTTTGGGCCTTATCCTTCCCCTTAGGGTGCTTTCATCCCTTCCTGTAGCATGTTTTCCTAATCTTGTAGCAAATTTGTCCCTTCCTGTAGCAACTTTGTTTTTTCTTATAGCAGGGCAATTTGTGCTTTTATTGCTTGGTTGTGGCTATTGTGGTATTTGGCCTCCTCATGGGTGTCAGGGGTTGTTTTCCTTTGGATTTGGAGGTGGTGACCTCCTCAATTTTCCCTTCACCCTAGCCCAATTCTTTCTCTCAGTGGCTAGCTGATTCCTCAATTGTGATTGGGATTGTTGAAGGAGGAAGCAATAGAGAAACCTATATGGGTTGATGCAATGGTGGGGGAGTACGAATCTGTTGTAAACAATAGTGTTTGAGAAGTGGTCCTAAGACCAACAGACAAATCAGTTGTGGGTTCAAGATGGATATTCAAGGTAAAGCACGCAACAGATGGAAGCATAGAAAAGTATAAGGCCAAAATTGTGGCTAAGGGGTACTCTCAAGTTGAGGGGATTTACTATGAGGAGACCTTTTTTCCTGTAGAAAGGTACTCATCCATCAGAGAAATACTTGTTTTGGCTACAAAGATGGGGTGGAAGATCCACCAAATGGATGTGAAAACAACATTCCTCAATGGAGTTATTGAGGAGGAGGTTTATATCATGCAACCAAAAGAATTCAAGGCTTTTGATTGAGATTCTCTTGTGTGTAACCTCGAGCGAGCGTTGTACAGTCTCAAGCAAGCACCATGTCCTAGGTACACCACGATTGATAACTATCTCACTAGTTTGGGCTTCATCAAAAGTTAAGAGGATGCAAACCTCTATCATATTTTGGTAGAAGGTAAATTTTTTATTATTTTCTTATATGTTGACGACTTGATTTTGACTGGTGATGAGCAGTTGATCAGATCTTGCAAGGAGAACCTTACAATAGAGTTTGAAATGAAGGGCATGGGTCTCATGCAATACTTCCTTGGATTGGAAGTATGGAAAGTTGATGGGGAACTGTCAGTCTCTCAGGGAAAGTATGCCAATGAGATACTTCAGAGGTTCCACATGGACATATGCAAACCCATGGAGACACCTCTAGCGACCAACTGGAGGAAAGAGGATGCCACTTCAGGTGAGGAAGTGGAAGCTATTTTTTATTAGCAGTTGGTGGTTTCACTAATGTATCTTGTGAACACATGACCAGATATGTGCTATGCAGTCAACTAGTTGAGCCAAGCTATGGTTAGGCCAACCAAACTATTTTGGAGTGAAACTAAGCATGTTCTATGGTACCTCATAGGCACTACCCAATTTGGACTATGGTACAAAAAAATAGAGGGAGTGAAGTTGTGTGGCTTTACAGATGCAGATTAGTTGGTAACTCGACCATAATAAAAGACTACATCAGGTGGAATTTTTAGTGTTGGGTTCACAATGGTTTCTTGGTATAGTAGGAAGCAAATATATGTGGCACTAAGCTCAACAAAAGAAAAATACATGGATGCAAGTCAACAAACATGTGAGGCAATTTGGATGAGAAAGATACTTGCTGGATTGTTTGGTCCGATGATGGATCCAACTCTGATCTACTATGATAATCAGAGTTGCATCATGCTCTCTGAATATCCCAGTTTTCACTATCGATCCAAGCACATAGATATCTAGAGATATCACCATCTAAGGTATTGTGTGCAAAAGAGGATAATGTTGTTGCAGTACATTCCAACAGAGGAACAAGATGTTGATATTTTGACAAAGGCCTTGTAAAGAGGGAAGTTTGAGTTCCACAGGTGCAGGATAGGGGTGGTTGATAATCCCTTTATTGCTAATAGGGAGTGTTGAAAATGCAACAAGAAAATCTCAGTTTGACTTTGCCCTGGTCAAACTAGAGAAAATTTGAATTTCCATTTCAACAAAAAGCTTGGAGGGAGTTAACTGAGGTGACATTGTACTTGTCCCTTAGTAAAATAAGTTAATTCAATTTGGGAAATTTTGAATTCAATTCAGTATGATTGATTTCTAATTTGTAGCAATCTATTTCAGTTAAATTGAGTTATGGTCAGTTAAACTAGTTCTAACTATTAGAAGAACTTGTGGAGGTCAAGTTGTGGAAGTGGAACTTCAACCACACTTAGTGATCAACCATATAACTAATCAATCAACACAAAATAATTCTTTCATGTAGAGAATTTAAGTTACTGAGTTGAGATGGAGATTCCAAGGAAATGTACTATGTTAGGGTCCTATAATTTTTATAGGATTGCTTGATTATAGCTGATCATTATTATGTTTGAGATGTTGTAAATAATATTTCATCCTGCAAATTATTTCCAAAGTGACACCAAGTATCAAGATTTGAGGAGATTTTTGCATAACAATGTTAGGATCAAATTAGGGTGTAGGCGTTTTCATCATAAATTTCTTAGAAGCAGCTTTCCAATGGTATGTCCTATGCTCAAATCCAATTCCTGGATTGAAAGAGAGGTCAGAATGAAGTTTTAACTTCAAAAGCATCAGCTATAGTTTAAATCATGTTTACATCTATCCTTTGTAAAAAAACATCTCCCCCATTGTGAATATGCAATATGATTCCAAAACTATAAGGACCCAAATAACCATCCCCTCATAGTTTATTCCATTATCCCTTCATTTGTTCTAAAACCCAACTCTAGCCATTTTCCCATGTTTTATCCTAACTCTAGATTTAATCCATTTATATTTCCAAACTCTAGCCTTAATCCATTTGGTATTATACATTACAACTCTAGCCAAAAGTCAATTGTGTAAACTCTAGTCATTTCCCATATATTAAAACATGCATGCATACTTTATGTAATACATTACATTGCAATGTATTATAATGTAATACATCGTATATGGACTGGGCCCACACCATCCTGCAACCCATAGTTGACATACATTATATGAACCATAAAATGATGCCCCATATCTCTTCTCCATTACGATTGCGGGATCCTGCAGTGCTACCCCGCATCGCATCCTGCAGAGTTAAACCCCGCAACAGATTATCCCACAACATTAACTCCCATATCTCGCTCCCCCTATTATATCACAAATCCCAATAGAATGAGCCCCGACCCAGCAGGCCACGTATTACCACACCTTATGTGATATCGCAATCGAACTTTCCCCCTTGTACGACACCATTGTCGCCCCCCTCCCACTATTGATTGCAATTAAGTCTGGTCCCCCACTATGATTGCGATATAACTCTCGTGGCGATATCACACATTCCTGCCAATTGCAATAAGGTCTCTCCCCCGCCGATTGTGATCGCCGATATCGCAATCCTTCCCGCTACCGATTGTAAATAATGCCCCATCCTGCCAATAAGCCCCACCGATGCGATATAGTGGTAAACCCTATCCAGATGAGATATTTCATTTAATCGATTGGAAAGCTTTTTCGGGTCCATTTCTTGGAAAACCTGTGATTATAATAAGGAAAGGGCCGCGTGTTAAAAGTAAAACTCCTCATCTCTCAACGGCCCAGATTACGACCCCTCTATAATCCACAACTCTTAAGTGTTTTCAGACCCCCCCACTATGATTCTCTTTAACAGCGGGGGGGGGGGGGTCCGAAAAGTGGTTTTACCACTGCTACTTGTTGCTCATGCGTGATTTCGGACCCCATTTGTAATACCATAAATGACTATGACCCACCTCCGAAGGCGGTTTCCTTTGTTCCCTTGCAACTTGCCTTCCCGATTACTTCACCAGCCACGTTGTTGATCTGACCCCCTCCGAAAGCAGTTTTCCTCTGTTCTACCATGCATTCTGCTATTCCACTCCCGCTTATAGTTCATTCTCCCAACCTCCAATCATAGAACACCAACACCGCTTAGAGGACAGTGAGGACACTTTCAGCATTGTTTCGGCAGCTACAGTCATCAAAACAGAATGCAATGAAACAACAAGACAACAAGCCACATCTGCCAGTAAGAAAATAATATTGCACATTTAAAGGCCTAGTTAAGACCAGAACACCCAAAAATAGTGCCAGAACATAGGCAACTGATATTTTTAGACAATTTAATCTATTTTCATACCTTTTTGTAATAAAATCTTGAATCCGGTTTTAAGATATTTCTTTAGATATTCGTAATAAATTTGATATTTGAAATCAAGATATTTTGTAATAAACATATAAATACTTCATCATTTGAAGTAATAGATGTTGGTTTTTAGACAGAAGAACACTATTGTATATTGTTGAAGCACAACGGATTTACCAATAATACAGAAAGTTCTTTCACAGGATTCTTGTGTCAAGTTGTTGGTGAAGCGCCTCCATCATTCTTTGTGTTTATATTTCTATTTTTATCACACATACTTGTTTCTAAATCTCAATTATTCAATAGATAATCAAAGGACAGAATTTGTTTAAATATACACTCTTCTCCTGGCTTTGAATAATTTCCATGTTTTCTACTGAACTTTAAATATAGAATTTAGGTAACAATGCTCTATATCTAAAGTGAATCTTAATCTGTTCTTCCTTCCCCATATCATAAAGTGAAGGAATCAATTCAGTTTGGCTACCCTGCCCTGTGAGATCTATCTGTAAACACTGAAGTCAAACTGCACTTTATGTAACAGACTCCATAGCCCAATGGTAATCTAGTTATCAACCAACCATTCAAATATAAATCAAACCTAAAAATTCATAACTAGCCTAATATTCAATACAACAAAGTTAAATATTACAGAGAGAGCCCTCTCTGAAGCTAGCAGGGCTAGATCCCATCTTCCAAAGTAGGTTTTTGGTTACCTTTGTGATTTTCTTCTGCAACCTTAGAAAATTATAAAGTGCTAACATTCTGGCGACCATACTGGGGATGAACATTTCAGATTTCTCAGAAAATCATATCAAGTTCCAAATCTGATTACTGATGGTGGATAGTGATAAGATACAAGAAGGTTGTATCATTCACCTGGCAACTCCATGTTCAAGCATCCAGAGCTTCAAAGTTTTCAAGGTGACTCCACTATTAAATAATCCAGATTTGCAGAAAACTCATGGCGACTCCACTCCATATTGATCAGATTTATTGCTAAGCAACATGAAAGGGTATGTGGTAAACCATATATCTGGTGAAGTTTTAAAATAATTCAGGGATATGTTAACATATTTTGAAATTGATGAAGATTTTTCAACAACCGTGCTTCATTGTTTGAAAACGAGAAAAATTTCTCCTGAAGGTAAAATTTGTTTTCTTGAGTTAATTGCTGAAAGATTTAAGAAGTGTATTGAAATTTTGGATTTTCATATTCAGTCATATAATTTCCGAGACCCTAAACAATTCTTGGAAAATATTCCTTCTCCAAAACAAGAGGAGATTGTATTTCCTTTCGATTTTCAGATTGATGAGAACTTTGTTTTTTAACATAAGGCTGAAACTAAATAGTTGGAATCAAGATTTAACCTTGAGAATACAACTGATGAAATCTTCCATGCTCAATTTTTCAATGAAGGCCTGCAAGGTAAACTAATTAATCTTACCTTTACTGATCCAATAGAAAATTACATGGAGGTTCTTTTCAGCTTAAGTGTTCAATCATGTTTTCATGACTAGATCCAACAATAGTTGCCATTGCACTCTACAACTTCGATTTTATGGACAAAAAAACAAGCTATCCTTTTGATTGTACTAACAAGTAGTCAAGCAGTCCACTTATTTCAGCAGCTACTTGACTGGCTTCATTGGAATTTTTGTATTATTTGATTCAACATAATTTCTAGCAGTAGAGAGTAGGTAGTAGTGTGAAAATAATCTCAACACATTGAGCATCTTTTTCAAGCATTATTATCAGTTAAAGTTTCAGATAGCAGTACAACTTTCAATTCAGTGTGTATTTTAAATTTTGGTTTGTAGAATGGTTTTGGTTTCAGTTTAAAAGTTTCAGTCACATATTTTTTTATGGTAGAACAGGTTGTAGATTTGGGATCAACCCAATGGATTGGGCTACTAGTCTACAATGTTCTTGGCACTTTACCAAGAAGTGCCATCCCCAGCTGGATCCACTATTAGAGTCCTATAATTTTTATAGGATTGCTTGACTATAGTTGATTATTATTATGTTTGAGATGTTGTAAATAATATTTCATCCTGCAAATTATTTCCAAAGCGACACCAAGTATCAATATTTAAGGATATTTTTGCATAACAATGTTTGGATCAGATCAGGATGCAGGTGTTTTCATCATAAAGTGCTCAGATGCAACTTTCCAACGGTATGTCCTACGCTCAAATCCGATTCCTGGATTGAAAGATAGGCCAGAACGAAGTTTTGACCTCAAAAGCATCCGCTATAGTTTAAATCATGTTTGCATCTATCCTTTGTAAAAAACCATCTCCCCCATTCTGAATATGCAATATGATTCTAAACTCTAGCTGGGACCTACATAACCATCCCCTCATAGTTTATTCCATTATCCCTTCGATTGTTATAAAACCCAAATCTAGCCATTTTTCCATGTTTTATCCTAACTCTAGCTTTAATCCATTTGTATTTCCAAACTCTAGCCTTAATCCATTTGGTATTATACATTACAACTCTAGCCGAAATTTCATTGTGTAAACTCTAGCTGTTTCTCATATATTAAAACATGCTTGCATACTTTATGTAATACATTACAATTTAATGTATTGTAATGTATTACAATGTAATAAATCATTTATAGACTGGGTCCGCACCATCCCACAACCGCAGTCGACATACATTATATGAACCATACAATGATGCCCCATATCTCTTCTCCATTTCGATTGTGGGATCCCGTAGCGCTACCCTACATCGCATCCCATAGTGTTTAGTCCTGCATCGTCTTTTCCCTTAGCATTAACTCTCGTATCCCACTCCCCCTATTATAACACAAATCCCAATAGAATCTGCCCCAACCCCACAGGCCATGTATTACCACACCTTATGCAATATCACAATGAGCCTTTCCCCCTTGTACGACACCATTCTCGCCCCCCCTCCCACTACCAACTGCAACTAAGTCTGGTCCCCCTCTGTGATTGTGATATAAATCCCTCGGCGATATTGCACATTCCTGTTGATTGTGATAAGGCCTCTCCCCCACCAATAAACCCTGCCGATATCACAATCCTTCTTGCTACCGATCACTGATAATGCCTCGTCCCTCAAATAGGCCCCGCCGATGCGATATGGTGGTAAACCCTATCCTGATGCGATATTTCATTTAATCGACTAGAAATGTTTTTCAATTTTGTTTCTTAGAAAACCTACGATTAGAATAAGGATAGGGCCGCATGTTTAAAGTAAAACTCCCCATCTCTCAACGACCCAAATTGTGACCCCGCTCTAATCCACGACTCTTATGTGTTTTCAGACCCCCCCGTTATGATTCTCTTTAACAGCGGGGGGGGTCCGAAAATTGGTTTTGCTACTGCTACGTGTTCCTCCTACATGATTTCAGACCCCCTCCTTGTAATACCATAACCGGCTATGACCCCCCTCTGAAGGCGGTTTCCTATGTTCTCTTGCAAACTGCCTTCCCGATTACTTCACCTGCCACGTCGCTGCTCCAACCCCCTCCGAAAGCAGTTTTCCTTTGTTCTACCATGCATGCTACTATTCCACTCCCATCTATAGTTCATTCTTCCATCCTCCAAGAATAAAGCACCAACACCGCTCAGAGGACATCGAGGACACTTTCAGCACTGTTTCAGCATCTATAGTCATCAAAACAAAATGCAATGAAACATCAGGACATCAAGACACATCTTCCAGCAAGACAACAATATTGCACATTTGAAGGCCTAGTCACTACCAGAACGCCCAAAAATAGTGCCAAAACACAGGGGACTAATATTTTTAGACAGTTTAGTATATTTTCATACCTTTTTGTAATAAAATCTTGAATTCGGTTTTAAGGTATTTCTTTAGATATTTGTAATAAATCTTGATATTTGAAATCAAGATATTTTGTAATAAACCTATAAATACTTCATCATTTGAAGTAATATATGTTGGTTTTTAGATAGAAGAACACTATTGTATATTGTTGAAGCATCAGCAGATTTACCAGTAATACATAAATCCCTTTCATAGGATTCTTGTGTCAAGTTGTTGGTGAAGTGCCTCTATCGTTCTATGTGTTTATATTTCTCTGTTTATCACACATATTTGTTTCTAAACCTGAATTATTCAATAGATAATTAAAGGACATAATTTGTTTAAATCTACACTCTGCTCCCGGCTTTGAATAATTTCCATGTTTTCTACTGAACTTTAAATATAGAATTCAGGTAACAATGCTCTATATCTAAAGTGAATCTTAATTTTTTCTTCCTTCCCCATCTCATAAACTAAAAGTATCCATTCAGTTTGGCTACCCTAACCTGTCAGATCGATCTATAAACACTGAAGTCAATCCATACTTTATGTAATAGACTCCATAGCCCAATGGTAATCTAGTTATCAACCAACCATTCAAATATAAATCAAACCTAAAACTCAAAACTAGCCTAATATTCAATACAACAAAGTTAAATCTTATAGAGAGAGCCCTCTCTGAAGCTGGCAGAACTAGATCCCAGCTTCCAAAGTAGGTTTGTGGTTACCTTTGCGATTTTATTTTGCAAGCTTAGAAAATTATAGAGTGATAACATACTATAAGTTGAAGACTATTCCCATGTGTATAGGTGGTGCATGTAGTCAAAGAAAGGACCTAGAGGAATTGCACATTCCAATTGAGGGAATTTCCTAAAAAATAGGGGCTAATTTCCTCAAGGAACAACACAAGGAAATAAGAGCTTGGAGGGCTTGAAAATTGTCCAAGTGTTTTCCAAAGTCAGGCAATCAGGTAGAGAGATAGACTATACACTTGCAGGTCGTGCTCAGGCTTGAGCAAGCATATGTATTCATATATAATCTTTGACTAATGCAATACAAATAGGAAGGGGTTTTGAGCAATTTATTTCCCCTAGATAAATCTTTGTGCATGTGTGAAAATTCTTCTTGCATGTTTAAGATTTGTGTTTTCGATCATGAATTGAATTCTGTAGAATAGTAGAGTAGATTTGAGTCTTGTGTTTTAGTAAATTTCATGAGCAATTTTAGATCTACACAATAATTTCTACACTTAAGAATTTACAAATTATATTCCTATTAACCCGCATAATAAGAAATTAGTGCAAGTAAATATGTGTATTCCTAAAGTTCTATAAAGCAAGTAGGCTTGTTTCATGTCTTGTATAGTTTTTCGATAGAATCACCCCCTTTCAAGAGAGGCTTTAAGGTCTTGGAAATTTTTTTCCTTTTTAATAAGATCTACAATAAGCATGATTCCCATGGTCATGCATGATTATGATATACTTGAGATATGAATCCAAGTTGCAATTCTCACTCATCATATGGATATTGAGAAAAAAATATCTTATATTTGTTTTGACAAAAAGACTTCAATTTAACATTGTGTCTTAAATGTTACATTGTCATTTTTAACACTTTGAGACTACTCCAAGGAAAACAAGTAGAATTTGGTATTGATATTTATCATTTTTTATTTATAACATACATAAAATAATATATTTAAAATTATAAAAGACCATGAGAATTTCAATTGATGGTGAATGGGTGCATTGTTAAGGCACTCCTTGTGATAGGTCACCAGTTCAAATCCTAAAGTATGATTATTATATATTTTCTATTCAAATTATAGTTATTTATTTGATGTTAACTTTTAACATTTTAAAAAATTGGAAGGGAAATATTTTATTTAAAATAATATTTATTTTGAAACGTGTACTTTGTTCATTCTTGTGAATTAAAGTACAAGTTTTTTACAACTTTCCATCATGGAAAGGTTAAATTAAAACATACTCTCCAATTAGAAATAAATATTAACCTTTCAAATTTAATCATTGAAAGATAATGATAACTCATGGTGTGAAAATCATGAGGCATTGACTGAATGGTTTGTGTTGGTTCTAGTCCCCATCAGGTTATATGTTTGAATCTCATGGGGAAGGGCTAAGAGGGAGGATAAAAAAACTAGATTCCCTAAGGCATCCTCTACCAAGCCTCGCTCAATCTTGGTGACAACATTCTACAATTAGGCCTCATGACAATATCTTAACCAATAATTCCTCTACCTAGCCTCACACAACCCTAATGAAAACATCCTATATACATCATCCATCGAGCCTCACATAATCCTAGTAATGTCTCGTGACACTATATTATCCAACACATCCTTGATATAACTTCAATCCTAAAAGCAACATCATACCATTAAACCTTAACAACATGTTACGATTTATAAACCCGACAAAAACAAAATCAACTCCCATATGATATGAACCCTATTTCCCATACTTTGCATATTGTATACACATATATTCTATCTTAGAATTCATAAAAAAATCACCCCTAACACATGATTTGAACCTATATTTCCTATAAATGTATACAAAGCAATTCTATCTTATGTATTTGTTGCAGCGGATACAAACACCCTCTGAAATTTTGCCTTAGCTTTGTTTTGGAGCCTCACTACCAACCTTCCTCAGCAGCGTGTCTTGCCTTGTCAAGTACACAAACTTCAGTAATTTTCTATCAGAATGCCAGCCTGTGCATGATAGCTTGTTGTAGACCCCTTACAGGTTGTTTCTCTGGACTTGGTTTAGCTGTAGGCTGAGCAGCTCCCTCAAGAAATTGCACAATTCTAGAGGGGAACCAACCTTCACTCTAGAAATTGCGCAATCCTCTTTGGCAACCTATTGGGCTCCAGAATTGCGCAAATATGCTTATCAAGCTTCACTGAAAAATTTGATCAATTCCTCCCAGAAGAGCTACTCAACCTAGTAATTGCACAATTTTGGGAGCAGTCAGCTTCTCAGCCCATAAATTACGCAATCCTTCTGGGCCGTCAGCCCAGCTCCCTCCTAGAATGCGCAAATTTTCCCCTCAGCTAAGCATCCTGTTGTATGTGCCATCAAGTTGATCGGTTCCACCCGGGACCGAGAAAACTTGACTTGCATGCACGGGATGCTTTTTCTCGGAATAGAAAAAGCAACATGCAAAATGCATCCCTAGATTTTAGGGAGCTATTTTTAGCAGCTGGAGGTTAAATGCAAAGATCGTTTTAGAATCTTTCCTCCAAGTGTCGCTTTTTCCTAGATTTTTGGCATGCGCATCATTAACCTCAAACTTATTTATTCGATGCATCATAGCTCATTTCTTCACATCGATCTTGGAGCTCTGACATCCCCCAACACATCCAGGAGTCTTCGACACATCCAGCTCAGCTATTCATGGGTAAGTCCTCTTAACTTGTCTTTTGTAGTATTTTTTTCGCTTTTTGTGTTTTCGCTTGTGCGAGTGTTGCTTTCTTGATTTCTGTGAACGTTTGTTGTCATTTACATGCATACTAGCTTGTACTAGCACTGTTTCAGTTTTCATTAGCATCCCATTGCTGCCACATCCATGAAACGGTTTTGCACGAACGATCGTCGATTCAGTGTCTCGCTTCACCCACATGCATGTTGTTCCGTTTTTTTAATATTCCATTCACTGTTTGCGTGTAGGATCATTCAATCCTACTTACATTAAGTATCACCATGCATTCACATTCACATTTTCTTTCAGTTGCCCGTCAACAAGTCTGGGCAGCCTTGGCCCGGACTATGCCTCACCTAGACAGCATTGCACAATCCTGAGAGGGAAGGCTCTGTCTTCTTCTCATGGAATGTGCATTTCTACCCAGTGACTATCCTCCAGTCTTGCATTATGCAATTCTGAGGGATAGTGACTCCTGACCCAAAAAATTGCGCAATGCAGTCACTGAGCCTAAAACTATTGCTAGTTGAAATTGCGCACTGCGCAATTCCAGTAGCCAGTAGGCCAGCTTGGATTGAGAATTGTGTAATTCCAGTAGCCAACATGCTAGCCTAGATTGAGAATTGTGCAATTCTAGTAGCCAGACAGCCTCCTAGATAGCCCAGACTGCCTTTTTTGCAGTTCTGGCAGCCATTCTCCCAGCCTCCCAGGAAAAATTACGCAATCCTTGCCAGTCAATCTCCAGGTATGTTGCATGTCATTCCTCAAGTTTGCTTTACTTTTCCCTGATAGATTTCTTGCCATGCATATCGCTTTGTCTCTAGATCTAGTAGGTGTTCATCTACCTCTTAGCATTTCAAGGTCAATGGCCTCCAAGAGAGTAGGATCAAAGGAAACTGACGGAAGTTCCACTGGAGTAGCAGTTGAGCGAGTGTCTACAAGTGTGCCGATCTATGAAGACACCAAGATGATTGTAGATAAGGACATCAAGTTGAAATGGTAGGAGGTGAATGATGCATTTTCAAGTACATTTAGGGAAGACCTTGAAGACCACCAAGTCTATGTGAACATCCACAAGTCCAGCCTGTACTGGATTTCATGCAGGTATCTCATGCTCCCATGCACATGCATGATACATTTGATTGTCTCGCACACTGATCGTGAGTTGATGACATTGAGTAGTGTCAGTGGGACGGATATTTCTACCTTCAGGGCACAGGATTATGAGCAGATGTATCATATGTTGAAGCTCGTGATCACCATGGAGACTCCCTTCAGCATACCCAACAACAATGACAACTCCACATATATCTTGAAGAACTGGGTGAAGGAGCCAGATAATTCAGGATGACACCAACCCAGATCTACAACATGAAGATACTGTGGAAGGAATATCAATACATGGTCATATTTTCTTGTCATCTATATGGCCAAGAAAGCACGAAAACCTTCCCATAGAGTTGGGTGATTGCATTGGACCAATTGGCCAGAGAATTCAAAGCATGCAACTGGTCTGATATGTTGGCTCATTAGCTGAAGGAATAGGCAACAAAGGCTCGACAGCCACCCAAAGATATGCAAGTAGAAATCCACATGTCCGCCTACATCTTGGATGCAATCTATACTCGCTAGGATTTTCCGGGCTTGAAGTGGGCATGGACATCGATGGAGAGCTCTGTGAACACTTATTGTAAAATGTTGTCCGAATGCAACTTCAGAGGAGTTATCACATATCTTTCCAATCATTTTGTCACCTAGGTTTACAAGATGATATTCAAATAGGATCCACCCTGCATGTTGAAGGTAGTTATGGAGGCACTGATCGACATAGTTGATTGGTATGCCTCACCGTCTGGCACCTTCATATGGATGTACAACGCGAAGAAGCTTCTGCATGTTCTACCAAAGTTTTCCTTGCACAAACTCGTCATGCAAGAAGTAGCATATTACATCTTGGCAGGATTGTCGACTAGGCTTCACCGGAATAAGAAGGCACCTTGGCCCGCTCTTCTATTGCGGATTGGGTTTTAAGAGATTTGAAATTTCAATCATGTGGATGTCGAAGCAGAGGAGATGAAGAAATATCTATTCGACGCCCGAAGTTGCAATCCGTATGACCTGCATTGTCTTGTGAAAGACCACTGCACGAGAGTACAGTTTAACTGGATCCACGGGGCATGTCATTGGATGGAGGAATATCCATGGAGATATTGTTACATCTTCTCCAGACCCAATGAACTGGTCAGCCTCACTGTGGAATGGGTAGCGAAGCAACGTGAAGCAGCAGCAGCAGAGGTAAACATACCAGTGCGCGACAAGCGAAAGAGGAATATTGTCGATAGCATGGAGGAAGAGCAAAGCTGCAAGTTCCAAGCAAAACCACTTGTGTAGAAAGAAACTTTAGCATAGAGGCAAAGAGGCAACAACGCGACAAGAGAAATGAGGAAAGGAAGAGAGAGAAAATGAAGAATGGAGGAAACAGAGAAGGAGTTGCATGAGTTGAAGGAGCAACTTCGGAAGGAACAGGTGTTGCGCAAACAGAAGAAGGAAGCACAATAGGAACATGTACAATAGGGGGCACAACTTGTATAGACAGATGAAACTTCTTCCATACAGGTAGTAGACTAATTAGAATAGCTAGCATCAGGCAGACGAAATGGACCATCGCAGGAGCAGGTTTTCGCTCAGGAGATGGAGAAAGCACTTGAACAGATGGATAAAAATATGGAGCAATGGGAGTTAGAGCAAGACATCGACCTCATCCCTCATCACCAAGAGGTCACCCCACCAACTTCACTGCATATAGAAGAGAAACAAGTCCCAAGCGACGAAGGAGACAATGAGATCCTTGGAGATCAGCCAAAAGGAGAAATGCATAACATCTCATTCGACGAGTCTTGACATAGAGTTGTGAAATCTCGCAAAGTATCGACTACGAAGGATCATACATCTCCTGTGCAGTTTGAGGAACGAGTGATTGTGTCTGACGTGCGCAAGCATCCAATAGCAATGTCTGATGCTACCAGAGCATATGCTAAAGCCACAAGCTCAAGTGTTCGCTTCCTGATAGCTAAGAATGAGCAAATGGCTAAGGAGCTACATATGGCCAAGCAGGGAGGAGAATTGGTTACATCATCCACCCGAGCAGAATTGAAGAAGACAATACTGGATGAAGTATTTTCCCTTGACACAGTCATGCAAGCGTTGTATTCCAAGTTTGATATCGTGCATAAGGCAGTTGTCCATCTCAACGGTTGTAAACAACGATGTGCTAGGAGAGCACGTATCTTGTCGAATGTGCATGATGTTGTTGATTACATGCAAACATGGATGATGAGATACAAGGGAGCCCCGTTACACTTGCCTAAGATGATGAAGCCCAGAGCGGTTGAGTTGAAGGCACGCATCCGGAGTCAGATCCGGAACTATGAAGATCTCTAGGAGCTCATCACTAGTCTACATGCTTCCCATGCATATTCAAGAGTATGGATGTTATTATGCGTGCACACGTGATCCCATCTATTAGGACACTCACCTAGGTGAAGACAAAGGCACACATCTGGCTAGAGCTTGACTCGTACTTTGACGAGTTGATGTGCATAGCCACCAACCCAGACTTGTCAATCAGTGCAAACACCATGCATAAGTATGTTGATGATCCAGCTATAATCAAGACAATGATGTGCATGCTATCAAACGAGTTGGATAAAGGATCCCGAGCATTGTACCCAGATGATATGGAGGCAAGATTTCGTTTCTAGAAATATGTCACCTTAGAGTACACAGACACCATCACGGACTACCGAGCTTGGCATCAGTTTGCTATTGTTGACCACCATGAGGATGTCGAAGAGTTGGTCTTCCAACAGTTTTCCGAGTCATAGTGATGTCCTGCATGGCTTGCTCAAGCCATTTTGTCTCACGTAGGTACATGTGCATTGTAATGTAACGTCTTTTCAAGTGTAAGTTCAAGTGTCAATAGTTGGATGTAACAGTCATAGAGTAGATGAAGAGTCATGAGGGTAGATGAACTGTCACAAAGGAGAATGTTAAGGACCACCCCACCCTTTGCTATATATAGTCCCTCATAACTCATTGTAGAGCCTTTTGGTCAGCGAAGCTTTTGATAGGAGTATCTTAGAGAAAGCTTGGACAGTATTTTAATGAGCCTTGGCCTCCACTGCGTAGAGCTAGTATATCTCTTTGGAGGAGTAGGCGGTAGTGACTGTAATGTTCCGGTGTCGAAATTAGTGGTTGGACATGGATGTATTGTATGAATGGAACTTACACTTCTTAATATAACAAAGCCAACACATTTCATGCATATTTCATATTGTATTTTAGCTATCTTGTTTACTCTAAATGATATATGTATCGTTTGCTTATGCATGAATGTGTAGCTATTTTCTGTATATGTATGTATGAATGTTTCTGAAAGCTGGTGTTGGTTTAACCATCACTTTGGATTACTAGCTTACTTGCCTTCCATGTTGTGATGCATCTTTGCTCATGTATTCCCTTCTTAACTCTGTGCTATCACAGGTTTCCAAGGGGCGAACTCACCTCACCCTCAGTATGTTAGAACCGCTCATGCAACTTCCTTGACTTACTGCATAGGTCACACCCTTGATACCAACAGGGACATATGACTTGCCTCTGTGCGAAACCGCAGTCAAGGCAATACCATACGACCCACTACTGGGACTCCTATGCCAAATGGTCTAAGGTCTAATTGGGACTTCTTACTGGGGATATCCTCTGACATGTTGGCGAGTCCAGCATCGTCAGCATTTTTGGCACTAGAAGGAGGGCCAGATGACAAGCTCTGTCCTCTCATCTTTTTTTGAACCTTTGCATATCTACCATGGAGTCTTGCACTCTAAACCCTCCATGATGTTTTTTGCATGCCGAACCTGTCCACATCACAAGGGAGTTTTTTGATCTCTTGACTACATACACGTATTATGGTGAAGGTGAAGTGGCATGGCCTATGTTCTTACATGACTTCCTTGCCATGCTTGACAAGGAAGATGGATGTTCTGATGAACATGTTAGTCTGCTTCTGCATACACACTTCGTGAATCCCCACATTGGTGGTTGTGCAGCCTACCAACTGACAGCGTGCACTCCCTTGAGCACTTATGTGATCTCATTGAAGATATTTTCCATCATTTTGATCCAGAGCATATTGACCACAAATTGTTACAAAAACGGAAGGCTCTGCATGAATCACCTGATAATTTTTTACAGCGCTTCCGTGTTTTGTAGTTTCAAGCTCCGAGAAGCCAGATGAAGTTTCAATATCTCATTGACAGATTCGAGTATTGCCTTATCAAATATGTCTATCCAAAGAAGAAGTATGAGCCAAAGCCTCACTTAGCACACTTCAATGATGGATTTGCGCAATCACAGACAGATACGGTCATTGTCACAAGTGACTGTCTGATGTCCCCTCATCAAACAACTCCACCACTATAGAGTAATGTGGGAGAATAGGCACACACATCTGTTTAGCTGTCACATCCTCCCAACATCACTTCCCTTAATTTTCGCACATATTTGGTTGTGATTCCTTTGCATTGTCACATGCATTTTGTACCAAAACCTCCGTCTTCATACTTGGATGATCCTCTGGATGATACTGTATTTTTTTCTTCCATTCCAGACTCTACACTTATTGTGAACAAGGATCAAGCCATCGATGGAGTTGTTGTTGCACAACCAACATGCATTTTCATTCATGAAGAGTATGACTGGCAGCTTGAGCATCAACACTCGACGAAGGATGACTCCCTTCTATCCAAGCCTCCTCCATTCTTTCCTGACATCTTTGGTGAACCTTCCATCCATGAATTCGCATGTGTATCTTCATCTACAGATGCAACCATCGTTGATCACTCACAGGACACATCAGATGTCAGTCCATCATCTGACAACAGAGAGGTTAAATTATTCATTGATGATCCACTAGACCTTTCATCTGCCTTTTCTGGAAACACAGAGGATGAATTTGTCCACTTTTCATCTACCCCACTGTTTGATTTATCAGATCATGAGGATGTTGATGAAATCATTGATTTTTCTGATCAGAGCTGTCGTGATCTATTTACTCCCATATTCGATCACGATCATGATTCTATCACGATTGATTTTTTGAAGCCACCCATTTATGATGATCTATCTGACGATGAATTCGAAACACCCCAGACTATCGAGGCACTTCATCTCGAGCTGATGGTTATGTCAGGCCCTCGATATCCTCAGGTTGGTTTCACTTCCGATAAAAAAATTGTTCAATCACCCGAGGCTCCTTATCGCTCATCCGTATGCATTGAAGATCAATCTCACACACAGATCATGCTTCCTCAACTCGAACTGCACGATCCCATCACTCATGCATTGGGGGAATCTTACATTGCAAGCACATGTGCACGACGCAAGTTGTCTTTTTTTCTTTCGTTTTCTTGCATGGCACAGTCAAGAGTATGTGTATGCTTAACAATTTTGTTAGTGTTAGTATCTGCATACTTCCATCAGGGATCAAAATCTACTCTTTGCATTTTCATTTTAGGGGTCCCATACTAAAATTTTTACATCATTTCATTAGGTCATGTTAAACTGATCCACTGATGGTTGTCTCCTCTTCAGAAAATCTAATTTCTCCCTCATAAAGTATACTTGCTGACCCTTCTTCAAGTTGTCTTCAGTTATGGTTTCATGGTCAATTTGCAATCACGCTTTTATTAGTTCATAGGGCATGTTTTCATTAGGTCTTAGGGTTTCATTACCAAGGTCAAGAGCCTAATTTAAAAGTGTAAATAAAGGGCAGCAAGGGTATGAGGATGATAAATAAGTCAACCATGATGGCTTGTAGGTCATAGTCACTATATAACTAATGTAATTTTAACCTCAAAAACATGTTTTTGAGGTGAAAACAGAGTATTTTGAGTTAATTTGTATTTCTTATGTAATTTTAAGTCACTTTATGTAATAAATGATCCCAGCTGCACCAAAGCATCTCTCCTTGCTGCAAGGCAAAGAACAATTGCAAACATCAGTTCAAGTTGAGCATTATCCACTTGAAAAGAAACAAAGAAGAAAATGCATTAAAAACAGAGTTTTGAAGAAGGCCAAGAAACATTAGAAACTGGGTTTTTCAAGTGAAAAATCAAAATTTACTCCTATATAAGGTCTCACATTTCATTTTCAAGTTCATCATTCTCATTTGGAAAGCAAGGAGTCAAAAAGTGAGGAGAAGAGGAAAGGTTGAGTGAGTTTTGGGCAAAGGAGAAGTGGTGCTGCGCTTTTGGAGGGTGGTGCTACGCGTTTGGAGCAGTGGTGGAGTGGCACTGCGCTTTTACAGACTGGCGCTGCGCGTTTCAAGTAGGAGGGTTGGCGCTGCGCGTCTGAGCTGGGCGTTGTACGCCTAGAGGTTTCCACAGTGTAAATTTACACGGCGCTACGCGTTGAGAGGTGGCGCTGCGCGTCTATGAGTTGGCAATGCACGTTGAGTAGAAGGACCAGAAAGGCCTCAAACTTCATAAAAACTTCCCAAGGTGCCCTCTCTTCCCTCATACAAGTAAGTTTTCCTCCCATACTACATTGTTGGTTTGTAATAAAACTTTTAAACATAATTCCCCATGGCAAATGTGAAACCCTAAAATTCTCCCTTGGTTATGCCTAAACTCTAAACCCCAATTATTCCTCCTATCACCTATCACTAAAACTCTAAACTCTTTCCCTATATCATTCCATAACATCCACATCCCTTTATCCCTCTTCCCAAACAACAATATCTCAAACAAACCAAGCCCTCCCTCTCATTTTTATGACTCATACCCTCCCCTTCATTTTCTAAGCTCACCAAACACCTCATAAGGTCATATCCCATCCCCTCACTCCTACATCACTCTTTCTCATTCCCTTTATCCCTTTTTCTTGGAGTTTATAGCCTCAAACCTTGCAAACATGGACAAAGAAGACCGAGACTATGAGGAGGAGGAAAACATAGGCTGTGACAGTTCAACAGATAGACCTAGGCATCAGAGAAAACAACACAAGGGAGGAAGAATTATTAGGGAGGAGACATCAAAGCTCAGAGAATTGTAGGCCTCTCAGTTAGCTGTCACTTGTTTCAGACATCTAGGGTGCTATGAGTTCTGTGAGCAAGTAGAGAGAGTTCAACACCACCCTGACCTCACCAGAGTTTTTGTAGCCCATCTTCAAGACAACGACTCTTGCTGGGGTGACATTTACAGTTTCACCTTCCATCATTGCAAATGCAACCAGGATTCCGAATGTAGGGGAGAAGTGGTACAAGGCCCAGGACCTGGATGAACATTAATACGAGCCGTATGTGAAACCCAGGTATAGAAATGAGGCAAAAATACCTTTTCCTTTCACATTCGTTGACGACAAGTATGCCCCCATGATGAATATCATCATGAAATATTTCACTTGTGAGGGCAGATCTTCCAGGTTGTACACCTATCACATCAGGTTTCTCATGCATTTTACCAAGGTGAAGATGTTAAACCTCCCTTATTCCTTGTTCAGGAATATTGAGAAGATGGCTCATTTTGTCCAGAAAAAGCCATACCCTTAGCAAATGAGCAGTCTATATCATTATTCCTTGATCAAAATGATTGTGCTTCATCATCTTAGCCTCCTCAACATCTCTTGGGAGACATTTATCGTTCATGACATCTTCAGGGGTCCTCAAATTCCTCCACCAGTGTCTAAAGAATCAGGAGGACCTTCTAGCAGTGCTCAGGTGAAAATAGATGAGGAAGCCAAAGAGGCTAGAGCTACTTAGGTGCCTGAGATGTACATGACATATCATAGTGGCACAAGGAGATTGTTTGCAGCTGATAGGCAAGTGTTTGCTCCATGGGATGTGGAAGGGACCTTGCCTTCTTCAACAACCCATAGGCAAATACTAGCTCCACAGGATGTGGAAGGGGCTTTTCCTTCTTCATCAACACAGTAGGTACAGGTGCAACAGCTGCCCAAAGGGAAGGAAAAGATGCCAGAGGAAATTTTTGATGATGAGGAGAAAGAAAGAGACTTTGATTTGACAGAGCATGATGAGTTGGAGCAATGTTATACTCATCATGGCGCGGAAATAATTGACTTAGAGGCTCAGGATGAAGAAACAAAAAAGGATATCATCATACAAGAAAAGGAGGCTCAAGTCCAAGATTTGATGGACAATTTGGAGAGGGCCAAGTATGTCATCACATATTTTGAACAAGAGAACAAACAATTGAGTGACAAGCATGTCTTCACGGAGCTGGAACTTCTCAAGGTAAAACAACAAGGTGACAAGGAGGCACCGGTCACTTTGTCTCCTATTGAGAAGGAAATTGAGGATGATAGAGAGACTTGGCTTGAGAGAGTAAATTTGCACCTAGAGAAGATATTGCAGAAGGCCAATAGGGAAAACCAGATGATCAGGCACATGACCTACCCTTACAGGACCCGAAACAAAATTTGCAACATGAGGGTCAAAAAGATGAAAGCTATGCTAAGGCGGGCTCTAAAGGGAAAAAAAAGAGGAGGATAGGCTTAGGTTGCTTGCTGAAGCTTCCTTTTCTCATCAAGATGCTTGATGGTGGTGTTGCTCACCAATTTTGGTCAGGTTTGGAGAATATTTTGTTTTTTGCAAATTTTGGAAATTGCACACACAGAAAATCTAGCTCAACGCGTAGCACCACTGGCACTGCGCTTTTCCTAGGGGCATCCAATGGACAAATGGCTTGGATTTTTGGATTTAGAGCGATGATTACATGCACCCTATGGATTTTCTAACTTTTTGGGGTAGAACTGGTCCACCAAAAGGTCAAAAAACACCCTAAAAATGACCTTTCTGCCACTTTTTGGACACACAGAAGCAGTCTTGGGAGAATCCGGTTTTGAGGGGTCAAATGAGCTTCAAATGAATACATTATAGGTGTTTTAGAAATTATAATTGAATACCTTTCTAATGAGCTATCATGAGCTCGATTTGGATGTTGGGAAGGCCTCGAAACGGAACCTGAAAGTGGCGCTGTGCGTTGGGCGAGTGGCGCTACGCGTAGGGCAAATTTTGCACAAGATGGCTATTTTTCCATTTTTTTACTGTGTTCATGGATTTTCTCTCATGGAGGATGTTTTACCATTATAAATTATGACTTGGCATGTAAATATGGTAGATAATTAGTAGTAGAGGGTAGATTCATTGCATTAAAAGTCAATTTGAGCTCAAATGAATCAGTTTTTCACTTTTAAAGGCAAGTTGTTAAGATGCCTATATTCATGTTTCTTGGTCAGTGTTGGTTAGATTAACTCTCATCTTAGGGATTAGACCCCTGAGGATGGGAGGAGGTTGAAACAATGCCTATATCTTCTTCTGTTATCTCATTGTAAAGGGTTGGACTCAACTGGATGCTCAGACCTTGATTTTACATCATTTTGTAGCAGTTTAGCAGGAGATTAATAAGAATTGCAGCTATTTTTATGGAATTCATGTGGTATGGAGTTTTAGTACAATTTATTCTCTTGTGATAATATTTTAGTATGTTTTGTGTATTCTGTTAATCATTGCATTGCTTCTAAGTGAATGCTTTCAAGTTGATAAGCATAATTCGTTACATCAGTGCTTTGCTTTGGGAAAATATTCACCATTATATGTTTTCTATAGTTTGGGAAGGATCCATGGTAATCACATTCTCTTCCTAGCCTCTCACCAATCTTAAACACCTCACTCATCAAGCCCTAGAGTGCTAAAACTTATGCCTACCTTGCCCCATTGAACACCTTGCAATTTTGACCTAATTCCCTAGCCCTAAACTGTCCAGCTCCTCCTGATCTAGCAAAACCCCTTTAAAATCCAATCAAAACTTTGTGCTACTATACCTAGCCTAATATCCTTTTCTTGATCCAGTCATTTTGGTTGAGATCCTTACGGAGAGAGCCCTCTCCAGACCTGGTAGGGCTAGCTACTTGGCTAAGCGTGGTTTGTGGTTACCTTGGCATTGCCTTCCTTTAGCCTGAGGTTCAATCCAGGTGATAACATAGTGGCGACTATATTGGGGAACGAAAGACTAATCACCCCGGTAGTATCTTTCTTTTGGATTCTTAAGCTTATGGATGATGAGTTTTAGAATTTACTAGGCTGAATTGGAAATTTGTAAAGCAATATATAAAACTTCGAAATTTGAGCAAACTGGCTTCGAGAAAGTTCACTAGGGCCAATCCAGATCCAAACCCTGCCCCAGCAGTGGATAATCCTAACCTGATTCCGAGAAGACTCAAAAGACAAGAAAGTTCAGTCAGTCCAACACCTTCTATAAAAGTAGATTCCTTCCCTAATGAGTGGTTTTTTTTAGAAGACCTTCCCTTTGATATGTCGTTTGACCTTTCCCTATTTAGAACCAGATCTGAAAGTGCACTTGATGACATATTTCTAGATCCAGAGTTTATTGCAAATCTCGAGGTCCAAAAGGCAAACCGGTCAATTGATGAGTATATTCTAAATTCCCCTCAATCATCCCTCACTATTGTAAGATCCCCGAGCTTTCTGAACTAGTGTCCACTACCCTTAGTCACCATTATTCCCTTCAAAATCTGAAGTTCATTCCCCACCTCCATTTATACCTTCACTTCCCTATCAAACTACCATTCCCCATCAATCACCTATTACTCCCAGTTCTCCATCAACTACTGCATCTACTCCTAGTAGCCCAGTCCTTGCTTTAAATCCACCTCGAGTTATGGCTGCCCGGTATGCACCCATTGTTTTACCTCAGAATCTTGGTGCCATGCCCGCTGACTATCAAACCAAAATACCTTTCTTTGATGCCACTCAAACCATTACATCTTAGCAACATGTTGATAAAATGAATGATTTCTTTGACCTCTATGAAGTAGAGATTGAAGATGTGACGATGAGATTGTTTGTACAAAGCTTTGGAGGAGAAGTTTGAAAATGGTTTAGAGCTTTACCAGGAGCTTCTATCACCACTTTACCAATCCTCCATAAGCAGTTTGTGGATCGATGGGAGGTGAAGAAGAATCCACTTCATATATTGTCCGAGTATGAGAACATCAAAAGAAATGTCGGCGAGAGTGTGCAAGATTATTGTGTGAGGTTTAATGTAGTATACAATGCTATTCTTGCCAACATTAAACCACCGGAGGGATTGTCTTTGCTCAAGTTTCTAGACAGTTTTGATACTAATATGGCATATTGATTGCAAGAACATGATCCTACCACACTAGAAGACATGCAAAAGAATGTTGTGAGTGTAGAAGCGAACTTGCTGGCCAAAAGAGCAAGAATGAGATCTGAGAAAAGAGTGACCATGAAAGAAAAAGCATCTACTTCAGATGTAAAGATGGATACATTGGTTCAAACAATGGAGAGGATGGTTGACTGGTTATCCATCACAGATAGATCTAAACCACCAATCCGGAATCCAAATTTTAGAGGACAACAACAGCCCTAATTCTGAATCAAGTAGAGAGAACAAAAGGCACCAGAGCAACCAGCGCAACAACTGCAGATTAGAACTCCCTTACAACAGAATTATGTTCAAGGAATGGAAGAAGAAGATGAGGAAGATCCAATACTTGAAACAAATCACATTTTTTACTACTGATGGTATGCCTATATTTCTGACCGAAGATGAAGAATGCGTATAAGTTCCATACATTCAAAGGGATGAGGATTACATCTTAGCAAATGATGTGGTTTTGGAGGTTGAATCTGATGATTATCAGCGTGGTTATATGAATGCTTTGACTGCACAGTAGAGGCAGTACTCTTTAAGGAACAGAGATGTACCAGTCAATCCCATTCAGAAAACAAAAGGATGTGTAATCCAAGAATGATTCCTCAAACACTCAGAAGAAAGGGAAAGAGCTTGTTGATCTGAATCCCAGCAAGTTTCCATCAATAAGTATCAATGCAAATGAGAAGAATAATCAGAAAAAAGATAGTGCAACGAAAGAGCAAGCAAATAAGAAGGATATTGGTATCAAAGAGGTAGAAAATGTTTCATCCTTTAATTTAGATAGTGAAACTGCTAAATTAAAAGTGTCCATTCCTTTGACTGAACTTGTTAAGAATAGAAATTATAAACACCATGTATCTAGAATATTGCAAATAGATCCTTTGTCAAACATGGTGAATGTCGAGGATGATCATCCTGAACTCATTTTTGGTCCAGCCATAGAAGGTCAGCCTGAAGATAGTGAAATCCTTCCCTTTTATCTGAGTCTTAGACTGCATGAGTATATTATCCATAATGTTATGTTAGATTCCGGAGCTTCCCACAATTTGATGCCTAAAGCCATTATGGAAAAGTTGGGCCTGGATATCACCCAGAAATATCATGATTTGTACTCCTTTGACTCTAGTAGAGTTAGTTGCATTGGTCTCATCAAAGATTTGGTGGTTTCTTTAGATCAAATCCCAGCCAAAAATGTCTTGATGGATGTGGTAGTTGCTGATATACTGCCTCGATTTGGTATGCTCTTATCTAGATCGTGGGGTGCTAAACAAGAAAGGCACTTTACAACTTGACTTCTCTTATGCTACCATCCCTGTTTTCGGTCAATTGAGGAAGTTGTATCGGGAAAAGAAATGGAAGTATATGATCACTAGTAAAGAGAAGCCTATGAATCATCCGATAAATGTTGTACATACTGATTTAGAGTTATTTGTTTTGTACTCTGATAGTGGATTGAATGATGTAGATATTCAGTTGTAGAAGTAGATGTTGTACCAAATTTTTTTGAGAATTTTAGAGCAGTTCTTAATCAAGAAAAGGAAAAAATAAAAATTTCTTCTGAGTAGCCTACACAGCAACAAAAGGTCAGTGAAGAGCAGAAAAATGAAGTAATCAACAAAGATAAGGTTGAGAAAGAAAAATAATTCCAACATCTAGAAGATGAAGCTGGCCTTTGGAGCATGGAATTTGATGGCGCTGTGGGTAAGGACGGTGTTGGTATTGGAACTTGGATTCAAAGCCCTGCTTTCTAGCCTGCCAAAGTCCCAAGTAATGTTAGAGTGTGTTCCTACAAGTTAGCTTTTGATTGCTCTAATAATGAAGTGGAGTATGAGGCTTTGATTACAGGTCTTAAAATTTTGAAGAGGCTGGATGTGAAGAGGATTTCTGTTTATGGTGATTCAAAGCTGGTGATTAAACAAGTAAAAGGATAATATCAAGCAAAACATCCACAGATGAGAGCCTACGAAATGAAATTCTAGATATTTTGAGGATGTTTCCAGAATATACCTTGACAGCAGTACCCCGGACTCAAAACATCATTGCAGATTCACCAGCCACTGCGGCCAGCAATTTGAAGATTGAAATGAATTCTAGCAACAAATTTAAAATTCATGTCAAACATAGGCCTGTTGTTCCTGATAATTTGAGGTATTGGCAATTTTTTGGGGATGACAATGAAATTAATGTGTTTTTTGCAGAATGAAGGAAAGTTTAAATGATGTTTGTAATTCCGATAAACAAGATATTAAGGTAAATCAGATGGAGGTTTTACAGCTGAAGGATAATATTATTCCTAGAGGTCTCATACCTTTAAAGGAGTTTTTTGATCAGGATGATCTGGCAAGAAAACTAACCTTGGTTCCTATAGAAAAAGGAGTTGAAGATGTAAATCTTGGAACAACTGACCATCCAAAGCTTGTAAAGTTATTAAAAGCATTGTCTCTCGAAGTAAAATCTAAGTATGTTAGATTAATTTCTTAATTTTCTGATGTTTTTGCATGGGATTATTCAGATTTGAAAGTGTATGACAAGGATATCATTCAAGATACTATTCCTATCAAGCCGGATCAAAAACCTTTTAGACAGAAGTTGAGAATAATCAATAGAAAGATGCTACCATCCATCGAGAAAGAGGTAAATAGATTGTTTAAAGCTAGCATCATTGTTCCAATTATATTTTCTGATTAGATTTCAAATTTGGTCCCGGTACGAAAGAAGACTGGAGAAATAAGGTTGTGCATAGATTTCTGGAACCTCAACAAAGTGTCCTTAAAGGATAATTACCCTCTTCCTAATGGACCATATTTTGCAAAGATTAGTTGGAGCATCACAGATGTCACTACTAGATGGTTACTCGGGCTATAATTAGATCTTGGTGCATGAAAAAGACCAAGACAAAACTGCCTTCACAACACCATGGGGAAATTTTCAGTATGCCAAAATGCCATTTGGGTTGAAGAATGACGAAGCCACTTTTCAGCGGGCGATGGACACAGCTTTTACTAGTGAGAAGGATGTTTTCTTAGTAGTTTATTTAGATGATCTGATGGTATTTTCTAGTTCCGATGATGAGAATTTTCACCACTTAAGGATTGTCTTTCAGAAATGTAGGAAGTTCGAGGTTTCTCTAAACCCGAAAAAGAGTCTTTTTGCCATGGACCAGGGTAAACTCCTTGGTCATATAATTTCTAAAGATGGTATTCACATTGATCCTTCAAGGGTGGAGGAAATCCAACATATAGACTTTCCGCACAACAAAAATGAGATTCAGGCTTTCATTGGTAAGATGAATTTCTTATGCAGATTTATACCAAATTTGGTTGAGCATTTACGTGAAAACACTAATATGTTGAAAAAGGACAACACTATGAAATGGACCGAGGATGCCATGAAATCATTCAACTTGTAAATTTTGCTTTGACCACAGTCCCAGTCTTGATTAGTCCTGATTATACTCATGATTTTATTATATTTTCATTTTCATCCGAGCACACCATGGCTACGGTGTTGATGCAAAAGAGGGATCAAGTTGAAAAACTCATTGCTTTTTTCAGTAGGACTATTGGAGATGCTACCTTGCATTACAATATCATTGAAAAACAAGCGTTGGCTCTTATAAAAGCATTGAAGGATTTGAAAGTATACATTCACATACTACAACATATGTTCCTAACGCAAAAATCAAGGATGTTCTCATGCAAACTGACCCGGAGGGTAGAAGAGGAAAGTGGATCGCAGCAATGTTGGAGTATGATCTTGAGATTAAACCTACCAAACTAATCAAAGGACAAGGCTTGGAAAAACTAATGGTTGAATCAAATTTGCATGCTCTAGACATAAATATCATTGCATCAATCTTAGATGACGAATATGGTGGCTCACTCATTCAAGTATCAGAAATGTTTCTCAAATCACCTTGGTATTCTGATATATTTTATGTTCTTCAGCATCTTTCGCCACCTCCTGGAATGTCAAGAAGTAAAGGTAGATCACTAAAACTAAAGTCTGCAAAATTCTGCATTTTAAATAGTGCTCTCTATTGGAAAGATCCGGGAGGAATTCTTCTTAATCGTTTGGTTGAATATGAAGCTCAGTAGGTAATGAATGATTTTCATAAAGGTGATTTTGGTGGTCAGTTGTTTTAGAAAATAAAAACTAAAAAAGTTTTGAGAGGAGGATATTATTGGCCAACTTTGTTTTCAGATTTATATAAGACAGTTATGGGTTGCCATGAATGCCAGGTTTTTTAGGGAAAAGGGAAGTTGCTTCCTCTTCCTTTGGAGCCAGTTGAAATAAATGCACCTTTCTAGCAGTGGGGACTTGATTCCTTAGGAGAAATCCATCCCACATCATCATCACAACACAGATGGATTTTGACAACTACCGATTACTTCACCAAATGGATTGAGGCCATTCTGACAAGGCAAACCACGGACATGGTAATTATTCAATTTTTAGAATCTAATATCTTGTCTCCTTTTGGTTTCCCCCACAAGATTATAATAGATAATGCAACAACATTTAAGTCTAAGAGGATGATTGAGTTTTGCAACAAGTACAATATTACATTGGGTCATTCCACGGCATACTACCCGCAGGGCAATGGATTGGCTGAGTAATCAAATAAATCCTTAGTGAACATTATCAAGATAATGTTGGAGGCAAACAAGAAGAATTGGCATCAAAAGCTTGTTAATGCCTTGTGGGCCGACAGAGTGAGTAGCAAGAAATCAATAGGTATGTCACCTTTTGAGTTGGTTTATGGTATTGATACAGTATTTCCTACATCACTTGCAGTCCCGGTCATGAGATTATTACAGGAAGCTGGCAGCAAAGAGGATGATATTCAGTGTAGAATTAATCAAATGGCTCACCTTCAGCAAACAAGGGAAGAGGTTTCCCAAAACACTTTCCAGTTGCAAGAGAAGATAAAGAAATTTTATGACCGCAAAACCAAAGCAGAAAAGTTTCAGCAGGAAGATGTAGTGCTGTGGTGGGATTCAGAGAATGAGGAAAAGGGAAAGCATTGTAAGTTTGACAATTTATGGAAAGGACCATATAAAATCTCAGCTTATCGAGGACAGAATGCATTTTTGTTAAAGGAAATGGATGGTCAAGAATGTTCAGGAGGGCCAGTGAATGGTAGCCTCTTGAAGCATTACAACTTTTGAGACTGTTCCCTGAAGTTACTTCACCTTCATTGTATATACCAGTTTTATTTTCCTTGCAAGGTTTCAAGTACACTATCATCCGAGCTTGGGGCCCGAAGTGAAGGCTATAAAGTTTGAATGATTTGTGTCAAGTTTGGTTGATTTTGTTTATAGTCAAGTTTAGAGTCAGTTGTGAGTCAGTTTTCAGTTTGTATTGAGTCATTTGTCACATTTTGTTTGTTTGACTATATTGCCCAATGGATGAGGCACTTGGTCTATGGTGTTCTTGACACCTCCAAGGAGTTTCCATCCCCAAAAGGCCAATGTTAGTGTCAGTATCTGCATACTTCCATCAGGGATCAAAATCTGTTCTTTGCATTTTCATTTTAGGGGTCCCATATTGAAATTTTTACATCATTTCATTAGGTAATGTCAAACTGATCCACTCATGGTTATCTTCTCTTCATAAAATATAATTTCTCCCTCATAAAGTATACTTGCTGACCCTTCTTTAGGTTCTTCAATTATGGTTTCATGGTCAATTTGCAATCATGCTTTCATTAGGTCATAGGGCATGTTTTCATTAGGTCTTACGGTTTCATTACCGAGGTCAAGAGCCTAATTTAAAAGTGTAAATAAAGGGAAGCAAGGGTATGAGGATGATAAATAAGTGAAGCATTATGGCTTGTAGGTCATAGTCACTATATAGCTATCTTTTAAACGTGAAAACATAGTATTTTGAGTTAATTTGTATTTCTTATGTAATTTTAAGTCACTTTATGTAATAAATGATTCCAGCTGCACCAAAGCATCTCTCCCTGCTATGAGACAAAGAAACACTGCATAAATCAGTTCAAGTTGAGCATTATCCACTTGAAAAGAAACCAAGAAGAAAAGGCATTAAAAACAAAGTTTTGAAGAAGGTCAAGAAACATTAGAAAGTGGATTTTTCAAGTGAAAAATAAAAATTTACTCCTATATAAGGTCTCACATTTCATTTTCAAGTTCATCATTATCATTTGGCAAGCAAGGAGTCAAAAAGTGAGGAAAAGAGGAAAGGTTGAGTGAGTTTTGGGCAAAGGAGAAGTGGTGTTGTGCTTCTAGAGGGTGGCACTACGCGATTGGAGCAATGGTGGAGTGGCGTTGCGCTTCTACAGACTAGCGCTGCATGTTTCAGGTAGGAGGGTCAGTGATGCACATTGAGAGTTTGGTGCTGCACGTCTGGAGGTTTCCACAGTGTAAATTTACACTGCGTTGCGCATCTGTGAGTTGGCGTTGCGCGTTGGGCAGGAGGACCAGAAAGGCCTCAAACTTCATAAAAACTTCCCAAGGCGCTCTCTCTTCCTTCGTAAAAGTAAGTTTTCCTCCCATACTACATTGTTGGTTTGCAATCAAACTTTTAAACATAATTCCCCATGGCAAATGTGAAACCCTAAAATTCTCCCTTGGTTATGCCTAAACTCTAAACCCCAATTATTCCTCCTATCACCTATCACTAAAACTATAAAATCTTTCCCTATATCATTCCATAACATCCACATCCCTTTATCCCTCTTCCCAAACAGCAATATCTCAAACAAACCAAGCCCTCCCTCTCATTTTTATGACTCATACCCTCACCTTCATTTTCTAAGCTCACCAAACACCTCATAAGGTCATCTCCCATCCCCTCACTCCTAAATCACTCTTGCTTATTCCCTTTATCCCTTTTTCTTGGAGTGTATAGCCTCAAACCTTGCAAACATGGACAGAGAAGACCGAGACTATGAGGAGGAGGAAAAAATAGGCAGTGACAGTTCAATAGATAGACCTAGGCATCAGAGAAAACCACACAAGGGAGGCAGAATTATTAGGGAAGAGCCATCAAAGCTTAGAGAATTGCAGGCCTTTCAGTTAGTTGTCACTTGTTTCAGACATCTAGGGTGCTATGAGTTCTGTGAGCAGGTAGAGAGAGTTCAACACAACCCTGAGCTCACCAGACTTTTTGTAGCCCATCTTCAGGACGACAAGGTTACTCTTGCTGGGGTGACATTTATAGTTTCACCTTCCATCATTGCAAATGCAACCAGGATTCCGAATGTAGGGGAGAAGTGGTACAAGGCCTAGGACCTCGATGAACATTATTGTGGGCCTTATATCAAGCCCAGGTATAGAAACGAGGCAAAAAGACTTTTTCCTTTCAGATTCCTTGTGGACAAGTATGCCCCCATGATGAAGATCATCATGAAATATTTCACTTGTGAGGGCAGATTTTCCAGGTTGTACACCTATCACATCAGGCTTATCATGCATTTTACCAGGGTGAAGATGTTAAACCTCCCTTATTTCTTGTTCAGTAATATTGAGAAGATGGCTCATTTTGTCTAGAAAAAGCCATACCCTCAGCAGATGAGCAACCTATATCATTATTCCTTGATCAAAATGATTGTGCTTCATCATCTTAGCCTTGTCAACATCTCTTGGGAGACATTTATCTCTCATGACATCTTCAGGGGTCCTCAAATTCCTCCACCAGTGTCTCAAGAATCAGGAGGACCTTCTAGCAGTGCTCAGGTGAAAACAGATAAGGAGGCCAAAGAGACTAGAGCTACTGAGGTGCCCAAGACGTACATGACATATCAGAGTGGCACAAGGAGATTGTTTGCAGCTGATAGGAAAGTTTTTTCTCCACGGGATGTGGAAGGGACCTTGCCTTCTTCATCAACCTATAGGCAAATGCTAGCTCCACGGGATGTGGAAGGGGCTTTGGCTTCTTCATCAACACAGCAGGTACAGGTGTAGCAACTGCCCAAAGGGAAGGAAAAGATGTTGAAGGAAAGTTTTGATGATGAGGAGAAATAAAGATACCTTGATTTGACAGAGCATGATGAGCTGGAGCAGCATTATACTCGTCATGGCGTGGAAATAATCGACTTAGAAGCTTAGGATGAAGAAACAATAAAGGATATCATCATACAGGAAAAGGAGACTCAAGTCCAAGCTTTGATGGACAATTTGGAGAGGGCCAAGTATGTCATCACATATTTGGAACAAGAGAACAAGTCATTGAGTGACAAGCAAGTCCTCATGGAGCTGGAACTTCTCAAGGTAAAACGACAAGGTGACAAGGAGGCACCGATCACTTTGTCTCCTATTGAGAAGGAAATTCAGGATGATAGAGAGAATTGGCTTGAGAGAGTCAATTTTCACCTAGATAAGATATTGCAGAAGGCTAATAGGGATAACCAAATGATCAGGCACATGGCCTACCATTACAGGACCTGAAACAAAATTTGCAACATGAGGGTCAAAAAGATGAAAGCTAGGCTAAGGCGGGCTCTAAAGGGAAAAAAAAGAGGAGAATAGGCTTAGGTTGCTTGTTGAAGCTTCCTTGGCTCATCAAGATTCTTGATGGTGGTGTTTCTCACCAATTTTGGTAAGGTTTGGAGAAGATTTTGTTTTTTGCAAATTTTGGAAATTGCACACATAGAAAATCTGGCTCGACGCGCAGCGCCACTGGCGCTGCGCTTTTCTTAGGGGCATCCAATGGAAAAATGGCTTGAATTTTTGGATTCAAAGAGATTACTATATGCACCCTATGTATTTGTTAATTTTTTGGGGCAGCACTGGTCCACCAAAAGGTCAACGAACACCCTAACAATGACCTTCCTGCCACTTTTTGGACACACAGAAGCAGTCTTGGGAGAATCAGGTTTTGAGGGGCAAAATCAGCTTCAAATGAAGCAATTATAGGTGTTTTGGAAAGTCTACTTTAATAAATTTCCAATGAGCTATCATGAGCTCAATTTGGAGTCCGGGAAGGTGTCCAAAAGGGACCTGAAAGTGGCGATGTGCGTAGGGCAAATTTTGCACAGGATGGCTATTTTTCCATTTTTTTACTCATGGAGGATGTTTACCATTGTAAATGATGACTTGGCATGTAAATATGGTAGATAATTAGTAGTTTAGGGTAGATTCATTTCATTAAAAGTCAATTTGAGCTCAAATGAATCAGTTTTTCGCTTTTAGAGGCAAGTCGTTAAGATGCCTATATTCATGTTTCTTGTTTAGTGTTAGTTAGATTAACTCCTCATCTTAGGGATTCTACCCCTGAGGATGGGAGGAGGTTGAAACAATGCCTATATCTTCTTATTCTATCTCATTGTAAAGGGTTGGACTTAGATGGATGCTCAGACCTTGGTTGTACATCATTTTGTAGCAGTTTAGCAGGAGATTAATAAGAATTGCAGCTATTTTTATGGGATTCATGTGGTATGGAGTTTTAGTACAATTTATTCTCTTGTGATCATATGTTAGTATTTTTTTTGTATTCCGTTAATCATTTCATTGCTTCTAAGTGAATTCTTTCAAGTTGATAGGCAGAATCCATTACATCAGTGCTCTGCTTTGGGAAAATATTCACCATTATATGTTTTCTACAGTTTGGGAAGGATCCATGGTAATCACATGCTCTTCCTAGCCTCTCACCAGTCTTAAACACCTCAATTATCAAGCCCTAGAGTGCTAAAACTTATTCCTACCTTGCCCCATTGAACACCCTGCAATTTTGACCTAATTCCCTAGCCCTAAACTGTCCAACTCCTTATGATCTAGCAAAACCCCTTTAAAATCCAATCAAAACTTTATGCTACTATACCTAGCCTATTATCCTTTTCTTGATCCAGTCATCTTGGTTGAGATCCTTACAGAGAGAGCCCTCTCCCAGCCTAGTAGGGCTAGCTACTTGGCTAAGCGTGGTTTGTGGTTACCCTGGAATTGCCTTCCTTCAGCCTAAGGTTCAATCCAGGTGATAACAAGCTGCACATAGTGTCGCACAACACCGTGATAAGTCCATAGACCACATGTCATGTACGTGCACTCACTTATGTCTTGTGGAAACTTTTAAACATGAAGTGTGTTTGTCTTCATTGTTATATATTTCTTGTTTGTTGGTTCGCACAACCGGGTTGCTCGCGGACCAAGCCTTCACCAACATGGGTTAACCAATGTGCCGGTAGCTGCATTGTAAATATCACTTCACGTGATCAGGCCCATGCACCATTAGCTTAGGAGTAGGAGTAGTGTTTTCTTTCAGTTTGTTTGCTTGCATGCTTGTTTTCCTTATTTCTTTGCATGTTTGTTTGTTTGCTTACTTGTTTTCTGACTCGCTTTGCTTTTCTTTTACTTTTTCTTCTGCATTTATTTGTTCTTTGTTTTCTTGTTTTGTTCATAGGTTAGTTTCGCATGAAACTCTGCGCGATTCTTGAAACAAGCTGGGGTAAATTACAAGAGGCCTTGTGCAACTATCACTACTTGATTATCTGTCATCTTGCCTCTGTGTGAAGAACTTGTTACTTTTGGTCCATGATACGTTGATGGAAAATACGTGTTGTTCGAAGTGAACCTTGGTGAAAACACAACGAATGTGTGCTAACTAGTGCCACCTACTCTAGTCGATTGTTTTTGGGTTAACCCTTGGCAACTCAGTCCAGTAGAGTAAGGTGAGGGGAAAACCTTAGAAAGCACGTCAGAGGTATATAATAAACTACTTCTCTTAAGAAACAACCTCTTCTACTCTCAATAAGTCAGGATCCCTCTTTTGCCTCTGAAATGAATAAGTGCTATGCACAGTTATGAAAATGAAAAATGAAAAAATGAAAAGTGAAAAACTAAAAAAAAAAATGAAAAATGAATAAGACGAAAGAAGAGAAAGGCTTCCTAGGCAGAGAGATGATCCAAGTAACTCCACTGGGGTACTGACTAGGCTCGCTGGCAGCGGAGTGATGCTTGTGTTCCTGCATGACTCTGACGGGGTAATGTCTAGGCTTGCTGGTAGTAGAGCAACATCAGAGATGAGACTAAGACTTTGATGACTATACTGCTTGTGCACCAATATACCCCTCAAACCCAATCGAAACTATTGTGTTGACTTGGCTTGGAATGTATGTCAATCAACCAAGAGCCTAGCAGATGCTATATCTTACAATCAAGCAAGTGCGGAAACCAAGATGAACTGATAACTAAACAATATTATGGAGGTGTTAGACTTGATTTTCACGAACAAGGTCCATTCAGAGAACTGGAGTTATACTAGTGTGTCGCCAAGTGTTGTACCAACCTTCCTCAACAACATGTCTTGCCTTGTCAAGCACACAAGCTTTAGTGATTTTCTAGCACACTGCCATCCTGTCCATGATAGCTTGTAGTAGCCCCCTCACAGGTTGTTTCTCCAGACTTGGTCCAATTGCAGGCTGAGCATCTCCCTCAAGAAATTGTGCAATTCTGGAGGGGAACGAATGTTCCCTCTAGAGATTGCACAATCTTGTCTAGCAACCTGTTGGGCTCCAGAATTGCGCAAATATTCCTGTCAAGCTTCACTGAAAAAATTGCGCAGTTCCTCCCAGCAAGGCTGCTCAGCCCAGTAATTGTGCAATTCTAGGCAGTAGTCAGCTACTCAACCCATAAATTGCAAAATCCTTCTGGGCAGTCAGCCCAGCTCCATCACATAAATGGACAAATTTTTCCCTCAGCTAAACAGGTTGTTGCATGTGCCACTGAGTTGATCGGTTCCACCCGGGACCGAGAAAACTTGACTTGCATGCATGGAATGCTTTTTCCTGGGATAGAAAAAGCAACATGGAAAAATAATTCCTATATTTTAGGGAGCTATTTTTAGCAACTAGAGGTTACATGCAAAGATCGTTTTAGAACCTTTCCTCCAAGTGTCGTTTTTCCTATATTTTTGGCATGCGCTTCGTGAGCCTCAAACTTATTTATTTGATGCATCAAAGCTCATTTCTTCACATTGATATTAGAGCTCTGACATCCCACAACACGTCCAGGAGTCTTCGACACAACCAACTCAGCTATTCATGGGTAAGTCCTCTTAACTTGTCTTTTGCATCCTTTCTATCGCTTTTTATGTTTTCACTTGTGTGATTATTGTTTGCTTGATTTCTATGAATGCTTGTTGTCGTTTACATGCATACTAGCTTGTACTAGCACCATTTCAGTTTTTGTTAGGATCTCACTGCTGTCACATGCATGAAACTGTTTTGCATGAACGGTCACCGATTCGACGACTTGCTTCACCCACATGCATGTTGTTCCATTTTATGAATCTTTCATTCACTGTTTGCATGCACAATCATTCAATCCTACTTACACTTAGTATCGCCATGCATTCACATTCACATTTGCTTTCAATTGCCGTCGGCGGGGCTGGGCAGCCTTGGCCTGGACTCTGCCTCACCCAGACAACATTGCGCAATATTGAGAGGGAAGGCTCTGTCTTCCTCTCAGGAAATGTGAATTTATGGCCAGTGACTATCCTCCAGTCTTATGTTGCGCAATTCTTAGGGATAGTGACTGCTGACCCAGAAAATTGCGCAATGTAGTCACTAGGCCTGCAACCATTGCCAGCTGAATTTGCGTATTGCACAATTCCAGCAGCCAACAGACTAGCCTGGATTGCACATTTCAAAATTCCAAAAGCCAACCAGCCTCCCAGACAACCCAGACTGCATTTTGCGTAGTTCTGGTAGCCAGTCTCCCAGCCTCCCAGGAAAAATTGCGCAATCTGTGCAAGTCAATCCCCATATATTTTTCATGTGCTTCCTCAAGTTTGGTTTGGTTTTAGCCGATAGATTTCTTGCCATGCATGTCGCTTTTTCTCCAGATCTAGTAGGTGTTCATCTGCCTCTTAGCAGTTCAAGATCAATGGTCTCCAAGAGATCAGGATCAAAGGACACTGACATAAGTGCAACTGGAGCAGTAGTTGAGCGAGTGTCTGCAAGTCTGCCGATTTATGAAGACACCAAGCTGATTGTAGACAAGGACATCAAGCTGAAATGGCAGGAGGTCAATGATGCATTTGTAGGCACATTTGGGGAAGACCTCGAAGACCGCCAAATCTATTTGAACATCCATTAGTCCAACTTGTAATGGATTGCATGCAGGTATCATGTGCTCCGATGCGCGGACATGATACATTGGATCGTCTCACACACTGATCTTGAGACGATGACATTAAGTAGTGTCAGTGGGATGGAGATTGCTACCTTTAGGGCACAAGATTATGAGAAAATTTATCATATATCGAAGCCCGTGATCATCATGGAAACTCCTTTTAGCATACCCAATGGCAATGCCAACTCCAAAGATATATTGAAGAACTGGATGAAGGCACTGGTTGAATTCAAGATGACACCCAACTAGGTCTACGAGACAAAGATATTGTGGAAGTCATATCAATACTTGGTCATCTTTTCTTGTCATCTGTATGGCTAAGAAAGCACATAAACCTTCCCACAGAGTTGGGTGATCGCGTTGGACAAACCAGCCAGAGAAGGCAAAGCATGCAACTGGTCTGACATGTTGGCTCATCAGCTAAAGGAACAGGTAGCAAGGGCTTGACAGCCGCCCAAAGGTATGCAAGCCGAAATCCATATGTCCGCCTACATCTTGGCTGCAATCTGTTCCCATCAGGAGTTCCCGGGCTTGAAGTGGGCATGGACATCGGTGGAGACCTCTATGAACACTTATTGTAATATGTTGTCTGAATTCAACTTCATAGGAGTTATCACACAGTTTTCCAATCTTTTTTTCACCCCAGTTTACATGATGGTATTCAAACATGATTCACCCTACATGTCGAAGGCAACAGTGGAGGCACTGATCGACATAGCTGATTGGTATGCATCACTGTCTGGCACATTCATATGGATGTACAACACAGAGAAGCCTCTGCATGTTCTACTGAAGTTTTCTTGGACAAACTCGTTATGCAGGAAGTAGCATATCACTTCTCGGCAGAATTGTCAGCTAGGCTGCACCGGAATAAGAAGGCACCTTGTCCCTCTCTTCTATTATGGATCAGACTTGATGAGATACAAACTTCCAAGCATGCGAATGTCGAAGCAGAGGAGATGAAAAATATCCATTCGATGCCTGAAGTTACAATCCATATGACCCGCATTGTCTTGTGAAAGGCCACTGCACGAGAGTACAGTTTAACTGGATCCACGGGGCATGTCATTAGGCGGAGGAATACCCATGGAGATATTGTTATAGCTTCTCTAGACCCAATGAACCAGTCGGCCTTGCTGTGGAATGGGTGCTCGAAGTAGGGTGAAGTAGCATCCCAAAGAACACCAGAAGCAGTAGCAACAAAGGTAAACATACCAGTGCGTGACAAGGGCAAGAGGAAGATTGTCGACAACATGGAGGAAGAGAAAAGCTACAAGTTCCGAGCAGACCCACTTGTGCAGAAATCAACTTTGGAAATAGATTCAAAGAGGCAACAACACGACAAGAGAAACGCATAAAGATAACAAGAGAAATGGAGAATGGAGGAAACAAAGAAGGAGTTGCATGAGTTGAAGGAGCAACTCTGGAAGGAATAGGAGTTGCACAGATAGGAGAAGGAAGCGCAACAGGAACATGTACAGTAGGGGGCACAACTTGTACAAACAGATGAAACTACACCCATACAGGTAGTAGACTCACCAGAACAGCTGGCATCAGGCAGATAGGATGAACCATTGCAGGAGCAAGACTTTTCTTAGGAGGTAGAGAAAGCACTTGAACATATGGATACAGATATGGAGCAACACGAGTTAGAGAAAGACATCGACCTCATGCCTCATCACCAAGAGGTCGACCCACCAGCTTCACCGCATCTAGAAGAGGAGCAAGTCCCAAGCCAAGGAGACACTTAGATCCTTGGAGATCTGCCACAAGGAGAAATGCACAACATCTCATTCGACAAGTCTCAACATAGAGTTGTGAAATCTCACAGAGTGTCAACTCCAGAGGATCATACATCTCCTATGTAGTTTGAGGAACGAGTGATTGTGTCAGACGTGCACAAATATCTAGCATCATTGGCTGATGCTACTAGAGCATATGCCGAAGCCACTAGCTCGAGTGTTCGCTTCTTGATAGCTGAGAATGAGCAAATGGCTAAGGAGCTATAGACAACCAAGTAGGGAGGAGAATCGGTTACATCATCCACTCGAGCAGAATTGAAGAAGGAAATATTGGATGAAGTACTGTCCCTTAACATAGTCGTGAAGGCACTGTATTCCAAGTTTGGTACCGTGCATAAGGCAGTTGTCCATCTCAACGGTTGGAAAAAACTATGTGCTAGGAGAGCACGTATCTTGTTGAACGTGCATGTTGTTGTTGATTACATGCAAACATGGATGATGAGATACAAGGGAGCCCCGTTACACTTGCCTAAGATGTTGAAGCCTAGAGCATTCAAGCTGAAGGCACGCATCCGGAGTCAGATTCGGAACTATGAATATCTCCCGTAGCTCATCACTAGTCTACAGGCTTCCCATGCAAGTGTATTCAATATTATGGATGTTATTGTGCACGCACATGCGATCCCATCTATTTGGACACTCACCCAAGCGAGGAAAAAGGCACGCGTCCGACTAGAGCTTGACTTGTACTTTGACGAGTTGATGTGCATAGCCACCAACCCAAACTTGTCAATCATTGCAGACACCATGCACAAGTATGTTGCTTGTTCGACGACACTCAAGACAATGATGCACATGCTATCAGGCAAGTTAGACAGAGGAGCCCAAGTAGTGTACCCATATGCTATGGAGCAAAGAGTTCGTTTCCATAAAGATGTAACCTTAGAGTACACAGACACCATCGCGGACTACCGAGCTTGGCATCAGTTTGCTACTGTCGACCACTATGAGGATGTCGAAGAGCTGGTCTTCCAATAGTTGTCTGAGTCATAGTGATTCCTTGCATGCCTTTCTCAAGCCATTTTGTATCACATGGGTACATGTGAATTGTAATGTAACGTCTTGTCAAGTGTAGTTCAAGTGTTGATAGTTGGATGTAACAATCATAGAGTAGATGAAGAGTCATGAGGGTAGATGAATTGTCACAAAGGGGAATATCAAGGGCCACCCCACCCTTTGCTATATATAGTCCCTCATAACTCATTATAGAGGCTTTTGGTCAGCCAAGCTTCTGATAGGAGTATCTTATAGAAAACGTGGACAATATTGTAACGAGCCTTGGATTCTCCACTGCGCAAAGATAGTATATCTCTTTGAAGGAGCAGGTGGCAGTGATTGTAACGTTCCACTGTCAGAACTAGTGGTTGGACATGGATGTATTGTATGAATGGAACTTACACTTCTTAATATAACAAAGCCAACATGTTTCATGCATATGTCATATTGTATTTCAACTATCTTGTTTACTTTAAATGATATATGTATATGTTTGCTTACACATGCATGTGTAGCTATTTTCTGTATATGTATGTATGAATCTTTCTAAAACTTGTTGTTGGTTTAACCATCACTTTGTATTGATAGCTTAATTTCCTTCCATATTGTGATGCATCTTTGCTTGTGTTTTCCTTCTTAACTCGTGCTATCACAGGTTTCCAAGGGGTGCACTCACCTCAACCTCTGTGTGTTAGAACCACTCATGCAACTACCTTGACTTACTGCATAGGTCACACCCTTGCTACCAATAGGGACATCTTACTTACCTCTATGCAAAACCGTAGTCAAGGCCATACTGTACGACCCACTGTTGGTACTCCTACACTAAACGGTCTGAGGTCTAATTGGGACTTCTTACCAGGGAGATCCCCGACAAGTTGGCGGGTCTAGCACCGTCAACAGTATTGCAACATATTCTCAGCTAGGTGAAGTCCTTATAGTGGGTGATTTGAATGCTAGGAATGCAAGTGAGAAAGCTATATTTATTTTTTGTAAAGAAGAATGTGACCCCATTTGGCTTACAGAAGAGAGTAATCATTAGCGAGATAGAATTTCATAGGACAAGGGTTGCAATCTCTTTAGTGAAAAATTTCTTATTCTATGTGGGGCCTTTGATTTAGTCATTTGTAATGTCTTGACTAGATGGGCAATGTTATGAAACCAACTCACAAAAAGATAGAAAAGATAGATCAATGACTTAGAAATCAGCCTCTTCGAGGGGGCAACCTCCTTTACATTACACAAATGAACAATTCTTGGATGATA